>QVNW01003903.1:0-20899 GCA_014825475.1 Pseudomyrmex flavicornis
TAAATAATAAGAGGTTTGCAAATGTTTTGAATAAACATTTATGATTCTGAGTAGACAAGATCGCTTCGTCAAACGAAGTGTGCGCGTCTCGAATCGATATACTACTTATATTATTACATATTCATATCCAACTTGAGTTACTCAGTTTGCAGACTCTATGTTAATATCAGTTATTTCTGACATTTTAATTATTTAATATGTAGATCGCATTCTCTTTCTTTCTTTCTTTCTCTCTTTCTCTCTCTCTCTCTCTCTCTCTCTCTCTCACTTGGGCACAAGTTGAAGTAACATTCTTTTTCACTGCGTTTCTTAAATAGAATTTAATTTGCGCGAATCGAGAACAAAATGACTGATTTTCGCGATTCGCTGCGCTCGTGCAGAGCACAGGGTGCGAAAGACGTGTTTGAAAACCCTTGACTGGTTTAGTTTTCACGGACGAATGCGCGCGATCGAAAAACTATCAGAGAACGTTCCGCGAGATGTGAGGTGAAAACCTCTTCTCCGTTCTCTTTACGGAAGGTGAGAGAGTTGCGTTTTTTTTTTTTTTTTTTTACTATTGCAACGTGTCATGGATATACGACCTAGTTTGTTATAATGTACACTTCAGCGAGAGCTATTTGCTATTGCTTCTCTAATCGAGCTACACGGTCGTTAATTTTTACGGGCAATTACTTCTCTAAACACCGCTAATGATGTATAAAACAGAATTGAGGAAATTCACGTTACATACGTGAAGATTTTCCCGAATCGGACACGTAATAAAGATAACACGCATGTACATTGACGTATATTTAAAAAAAAAAAAATAGGCGATCTTCCAGGATTGTAAACAAATTTTTAAATTTTTAAATTTATACGCAGAAAAAGTATCTTTAAAAAATCAATCAATATTGTTGCGAGATGCGTGTAATATTAAGAAAAACAAAGTACCGACTGTTATTTTTCTCATACTGTCTCATAATCAGAGTTTTCTTCGTGTTTTGTTTCAATTATCTTCGGCGATAAAATAAGAGAAATGAATATTACGATCGCATACGCGTCGCAGCGTGTTTTGTAGCCCGAAGTGAGGCGCATCAATATCCTGGAACAAGAGCGGCATTATCTTGTAGCTGAAGGTAAAAGGATGTCATAGGTCTATATATATATCTGTAACGTGCAACATTCTCTTCCTTCCGTTTTCATCTCGCAAAATGGCTCCGCTCTCGTTCCGCGATATTAATATCACTTTATGGAGTACTAATAACAATGTAATTTACTTTACGGCGTGGCTCAACGTCACGTATATATAGCCGCGAAAATGGTCTATCGGCTTTTCTTTTTTTCTTTTCGAGAGCACACCGGGTTCTCACCGAATGTTAAATACGATGCGCGATCGCGGTCTTAACGAGCGCATAAATAAAATCACCTACGCACATAAATCCGTAAAACTTGTAAAACTTGTAAAACTAATGAACTAATGGGAGGATCTTTATGTGGTATATATATATATCCAGTAAGAACCGGGATTCAAAACAAAAAGCGCACCGAGATTTATTCTTATTACCCGCTCGCGTCGATTTTCCACGAGAACTCCCTTTTTTACAAAGAGAAAGAGAGAGAGAGAAAGAGACAGAGAGAGTGGTATTTCCAGTCCTATTACGTGCTCGTTTCTTCGCGCTCGGTAGATCGCTGCTCCCCTTCGTCGTAACTTACACTACCAATGACAATCTATTGGATTGAGCGAACGATACTGCGCAAATAAGGGTGCTGCTGCTGCTGCCGGGGACAGCAACGCGACAGGCTAATTTACTCGTCTTACATAATCTCAGTAAGCATAATCGCGTCACTGCGCGAGACGATCGAGTTCGCTTCAGAAGAAAATCTATACACCGCCTATACACGACGTTCCGTTCTCCGGAATACATCGATATTCAAAGGAAACAGCTTCATTGAAATTCAAACTATAGGATCTATCTGAGCGGTTGTTGTTTCGAATGCTATCGGATTGAAGAATTTCGGCGAAGGAAAAAGTAGTTTCGAGACGTATATAAAAAAAGAAAAAAGCTTGTTTTTTTTTGCAAAATCTTTTTATTAAAAATTTTTAATATTAAAAACATCTTTAATCGCAATTAAATATTACATCAATCTGTGCACACGAGTATTCAAATCAAAATATGAATATTACTTGTAAAACTGTACAGAGAGCTAGATTGCAATCGGGGATTTCGTACAAACAGAGAAACGGTTAGGATCGAATGCACGCAAATCTAAATGGAAATCTGATGTTGGTATAGGAAGTAGAAATCAATAGAGAACCAGAGGTAATAACTTTTATTTGAACATAATTAGCATAGTTAAACAGCACCGAGGGAAGAGAGTTTATTAGAAAAACCTATTATATGCGTAAAAGTAAAAATGGGATAAAAATCAATTTTTTAAAAATATATTTTATATTTAAAAGTATTTTTAGCTAGTACTTTGAAAATTAGTCTCATAATTTTGGCGTAAAATTTGACTATAAAATACTCGCAATAAGAATATATTATCTACGTACTCGTGTATTTTTGACAACAATTTTGCTATATTCGTAATTTTTTTTTTTTTTTTTTTTTTTTTTTGCGTTTGCATTGCAATTTTCGCGCGCGCGAAATTCATAACTGACGTTCGTGACGTGTCCGAAATTCGAGAATCTCCTTATCGCGCCCCATTTCACGGACAATCTTAATTTCGGAGTCAAGACACAAGGACGGAGGAAGCACGTGCAATTTCACGGAAGTAGTGGCACTGATCTCGGCCAATCATAATAACAATTTCACGGAAATTGGTTGGCGTTGTTGTAGACGATGTTCGTTCAGGCGGAAAGTTTAAATGTTCGGTATACAAATCTCTCTCTCTGCGATAATCGCTGTGAGATGTGTGAGAGTCGCAGATTCTCGTTTTCTGAAGTAGTTTTCTTGATGTAATTCGCTACGAAGTATTTTCGTGACTGTAATAACCACCAGTCTCGCTTAAGGAAAAAAGGATCGTTATCCTCGGATAAATTATCTGAACCCTCCGCGAAAATAAACGTATAGTTTAGTATCACAAATCTCAAGAGAAGATGTGATATCACTTGTGGAATAAAGCGTAGCAGCTTTCGGATTTTCTCGCGCAAGTTTTCTTTTTATTTCGATATATATATATATATATCTTTTCTTTCGCACTCGCGTTGTGTAGCGAAATAAAAGTGCGAGCATATTTTCGCACTTTACGACTTCTTCCATTTTATCAAGAAAAGACTGGCTTTACATCGAGGGGACTTTTACGGTGCAATTGCGAATGCCGGCGGTGGTACTGCCCCGCGACCACCACACTCTCGGCGGTTGTTTCGCCTTTTTAACCTTTCGCTTCATGTTCCTCGTGGTCATCTAGTTAGAAGTCACGTGCGCTTGTTACCGCTCTCTTCACTCACGGCGGTCGCACTCGACCGCCTTTGTGTGCTGCTCTCATTGTCCCCCGCACTCGTTTAATTTGCTGTCCAGTAGAGTTGCAATTATCGTTTACGACAGAGACAGACTTTAATTTATGACCGGAAGCGGCCGCGACTCTTTTCTCGCGTGAAAACATCTTGAAATGTCAGCAAGAGATAGAAAAAAAAAAGAAATAATGCATTTATGTTAGAGTTGAGATATCACGGGATAAAAATTGAATAAAACAAAGATGCAAATATCGTTTTAGATGTAAACTATTAATTGCGAATTATTAAATAATATACCGATATTATTATTATTATTATTATTTTTTTTTATGCTTTAAATGGCTCTCATTGATTGAATAGAACTTGAAAAAACTAGCTATTACTAAACTATTGCTAAAATAGTTTTATAGTGCTATTTGACTAGTTGCTTTTCTACACAATTATTGTAGTATTTTCTGATTGTCTATAGTATGTAGCATTATATTTCTTTTCTTATTTTTTGTCTCGCTCGCATCGGCTGCTACGTGACTATGCATATGCAATCAAGTTACGTTCTGGATATCTGGAACATCAGAGATCGCGTTATCTGACGCGATAATTAGCGTCAGACTAATGCGGCGAGGCTCTCATTCAATACGAGAATATGGCGAATATTGATTTCTATCTGCATTATATCGCACGTATAATAACACAGGCCTGTGTTTATCGTAACATCGTAAATGCATAATTAACAATTGTGGATTTATGATAGTTCTGTTGGGATTTGGAAAACAACAGTGCTATCATATCGTCAAAACTTATCAATGTGTAACAATTTCTCATGACACGCGCGAAATTTTAGTTTAATTAAAATCCGTTTAGTAGTTATTGTTTAAAGTGTGTACGTTTATAAATTTCAATTTAATATGACACTATGTGTGTGTTAGTTTACTTAAAATGAAATAAAAGATGAATTATATACGCATTGAGGAAAAAAATTAAAAATTTTATTAATCTCAACGTAAGTTAATTTAAATAGAATATGTATTGTTTTTTTTTTTTTAAGATATCTTTAATTATCTGTAGTTTTCAATGACTAAAGTTTTCCTCCTTTTATGCGACGCCGACATAATAAGATGGGGTGTGCTTACGAACAATGAACGGAATTGAATAGAGAGCAAAGAAAGAGACGATTATTGGATCTGAAAAGTAACATTTTCGTAAAGTTGGCTCCCCTAGTTTGTTGTGACATTTTCTGCAACATTTACACCGAGTGAAGTTACGCGCGAAATGCGAGAAAACCTTATTTATATGTACTATTTTCGTATCGTTTCGCGCAATGATTATTTCACTCTTTCTCCATTCGCTTTTTCTTCTGGTGATTTTCCGATTGCGATTTACCGAACCGTAATATGTTGGATCTTAAGTGCGGGCTTTTTTTTGCAAAATACATAGTTCGTATAAATATTTGAAAAAGTCACATTTTTTTTAATTCTCAAACGAGATTATTTGTCGAAATGTATCGATCGGATTCAATTTCGATCTTATTTTGCAATTTATTTTTTGTGACTAGCTAATTGTATTTCTATGTACTTTTCATATTATTCTTCTATTATATTTCGTTATATTTGTATAGCGTAATATAATGGTTTAAAGCTACACAATTTGTAAATTGCAAAATAAGATCGAAATTGAATCCGCGAATGTCGTTCGAAATAATAAGAACAAGTGTGAAAATTTTGAAAAGAAGTTATACCGAGTCGGTATATATTTTTTAGAATCGTTAGCATTGTTTTTATTGACGAAATTATTCGAATTGATCTTAAAATTGTTTTAGCATCTGAAAAAAAATGTGTTCTGACTCAATATTTTAGTGGATACGAAAGGAAAAATATGTCATAAGTCTCGCAAATGGTGTGAAAAAGTACTGAAAGTTTGCACATTATGTTCCCCAGATGCTACGCGACTCTTCTTCTTATGTATATAAAAAAAAAAAAAGTTATTCATAAAGAAGGGAAAAAAATTTTATCATTATGATAATGTAGATGTACATAGTTTTTAATTTTCTGAATATAAATTAGCTGCGGAACAATTATTTATTATCTTGTATTAACGCGTTACAAAAGTTATTTTTATAAAAAGAATGGAAGAAAGACTTCTTTTTTTTCTCTTCAGATTTAAAAAAATTCGAGTCTTCAGTTTCAGTTTTTGTCACGAATTTTCTGCGCCGATTAACTTTTTCGTGCGTTTGGATTTAAAATACGAGAAATTAAATTTAAGGACAAGCATAACAATAATCTCGTTACGAAGTTAATTAATATTCGAAGACGAAACGTGAAAATAATTGCGTTAAAAGAATTTCTTATGAATATTCAATACAAGACAAACTCCCCGTTTCTACCTTCTGCGTTAAAATATACTGTAAATATAGAAGTGGAAACGGAACATTCTCTCTGAGATTTCTCTTATAACCATTTCTCTTATGGTCTAAGACCCATTGAAGCTTTCCGTCTTTCGAATAGAGCATTAAATTAAGTTATATACAGTTTAACAAATAGTTAACTAAGTAGTTCAGCGAAAATTGAATATTATTATGATAATATAATATTCCTCTTATAAATGTTATTAATGTACACATTCTCCTGTTTTTATTCTTCTCTTATTCCTTCTGCTTTTCAATTAGATACACTGGTTTTGATTTTCAATAGCTTCATGTGGTCACAAAGGATCATAATTTACGAGATGATGAGTATTTCCAAAATTGGGCATCGAGTTCAACAATTTTGTATACGTTTATACATGTATTTATAATAAGAGCTTTGTTTATAAAATTAATGACGTGATTTTCGTGTGCTATCGCAACAAATCATTAAAGATAAAATCAACATAACACGCGAGATTAATCCTGTGTGTTGTTGTGCTAACGTTATCATGATTTTACGATCGCGCTTCTATTTTGGTGGTGCGTTTGACGCGCGCAAAACGCCATCAATCTAGTCTACGACAAAGAAAAAATAAAAGTATAAATGAAAGCGTAAATGCGCATTTGAGGCGCAAAAAGCACCTTATCTTCAAATATTGAAACTTGATATATTAGCAATATCGTAATACATTTTGGAAGCGATTAGATAATCATTTTACACTTGCAGCAAAGTGCAATTACGGGGAGAACGTAACGTTCTGTTAAAAAAAAAAAAGTAGATGTAAAATATGGTTAAAGCGTTTTGTCTTTTCGTAAATCATTTTTTATTGCGGATTCATCTAATCGATCTTAAATTTATCGAGAAAACACCGATAATAAATTTCGTAACACATTTTAACTTCGTAAGTTGTGTTTTTTTTTGTCTTTTTTTTATCGCCGAGAAGAGAGCTTTTCGGAAAACAAATTATTGCTGGATTTTCAAACTGTCTTCGTAATCCGATTATCTCAATAGAGTAGTTTAATCAATTGTGCTAGTCATCGTGACTTTGATTTATCGTTACAGTCAGCTGTTTGATCCACGTGCAATGATTGATCTCCTTTAGTGACGCAGTCAGAATCCTTGAGCTCTTCCACAAACATCATTAATAGACTTTTGCTTTAACTTTTGTCTTATTTATCTAATTATCTCGAAGAAAAAATCTTGCCCTCTATAGACCTAACATATAGGCAAATTCGATATCTAAGTTTTTAAGTAATTATATAATTATATATAATTTCTTACACGAGAAAGAAACGATCTCATTTGTGATTGCATGTAGTTATATTACAACACCATTGAATATTGAATTTTTTCCTATACGCGCGAGAAAGACTTTTTTTTTTCCTGGGTAAGATATAACTGGAGCAAACATCCTTATTGCATTTTCTCTTCCCCATCTTTTTTTGCGCTTCTCCTAGAAGTGGATAAAGAAGGAAACTTATCCCCTCTATGTTGCATATATGTATTATTCCCATAAGATATTATTTTTATCCTCTACTCTAGTTACGCTTCTCCTGTTTGCATTTTGACACGCGAGAGATTATCCTCTTCTAAGTTTTACTAACCAGAAAGGAAGTCCGGAACGTGGAGGTGTGTATTATCACTACACGTGAAACGTAGTCATACATACACAACGGAGTTCCACATTCATATAATCGGAATTCTGCATGTGACGCGCGCGGATTTTCTTCCGGCCAAAGAAAAAAATCTCAAGAGCTTTATCTTGACAATGCCGACTTGGCGCGCAGACATACGAAATTGCCAACATTGGGTGTAAGGGGAGAATAGTGATTTATTGACATTTATACTGGCCCGAATTACGACGCTTTTTTACCTTCCATCTGGCGAAAAAGTGATTAACGGTGTTTCCCAGGCACACACCGGGGGCCTGTGCTCGCCTTCTCGCAGCCAACGCACGTATCCGACATTTTATGCCGCGTTTTTCGATCTTTCACGCAACCACCATCGCCGTTCGTCGCTGCGCAATATTACGGTCGTATAGGGTCCGTGTGTTACCTCATAACGATTCAATTTCGGCCGGTTAACAGCATTGGGTCACGCTCGGCCGACTAATGAGAACGATTACGCGAGTGCGAGACGTGCTCTCGCCGCTGCGAAGGGAGATCTATCGTTTATATTGTGAAATAAACACGGGAAGGGGAGGGGGAGGTGTTAGGAGGCAGCGGCCATTTTTCACGAAGGCTTTTATCGCGCCGAGGTAAACGCTGTAAATCTGTTCACATGAGAAATATTGTTTGCAATTGTTCGTGACGCGATACACGGAGTGTAATATATTACATATTTATTATTCGGAAAAATCTTTTCCGCATAAAAAATGCGAAACTTAGCTTTTGTTTGTTTGTTACCGCGCAAGTTTTGTATACCGTGATTATATTGCGCGCAAATAATAATCTCGATGTTGTCGATTTAATTCGAGATACTCGAAGCGTAGTTCAATTTGCGATACAATATTTACTACTTATACGAAAAGTTAGTTAGTTGAGAGAATTTACGGGCCAAAGTCTATATTCCCGTATAGGAATCTATTATGTTACGCATCTAATCACGAAACCACTTTGAAGCAATTTGTAGGAAGATTGGTTTCTCACGTTCAAGAGTTTCCTCATATAACGGCTATCTCAAAAGCGATACCAACAACATGAAGGGAGGGAGAGAGGAGGAGGGAGAGAAGAGGGGGAGTTTCTCGAAGAGGTAGAAGAACAAAGATATGTTATTCTTAATAACATATATTAAAGAAAATTATATAAATGTTAAGAAACGTTGTAACATAACACGCGCGCGACGAAGCAAATATAAAAAAAAAAAAATGGCTTCGTCACATATGGCTGAATCAATTTAGACGCGGGACAATCTCTCGTGTTGACTTTCCGAAGTTTCGAAGGGAATTGCTACACAATATCACACAATATCACAATTGCGGAATTAGGGTCCACGAATAGCGTCCAGATTAAAGAGACTGTATCACGATCGCCGGACAAAAGTTAGGTTCCTTCCATTCTCGTCTTTTCTCGTTGTTTGTTCGACGGAGGAGCTCTTGCGTCCCCCGTTCTTATTACATTAACTATTGTAGGAGTTGTCCTACGGCAGCTCCGCCGAATATTCGTATAACGAAATTCTTCGGGAAACGCACGCCTTTTTATCTTCATTCGCGCCGGCAAAGTTCCTTTGTAAGAAATTCTTGCGACGAATTCTCGCTCGTGACACGAAAATTTATAGATCGGTTCGGTGTGCGCGCGCATCGATCTTGACCGTGAATAAAGCGGTAATGAAGTCGCTTAAATTTTTTATGGTATTATTGGAGAAAATAACTAATGTTTTTTTTTTGTATGTGTATATACGAACCGATTTCTGCGTAGCGCGGAAATTCTGCGTTTTACGAGAAGAACGCGGACGTAATCAAAATATGTGCACAAATTCTTCATTACGAGTGTATAAATCCGAGCTTAATGTATTTCTTACACGACGGCCGGGAATGAAAACATAATGGGGCTGGGGTTTGCGTAATATTGTTGAATGATAGTGCGCAACGAGGATATATTGCGGAAGTGTGCGCGCATTACGAACACTCGGCAGGGTTTCCCGTATAGCAATTTGTGTATCTTTCTTGAATCACGAAAAAATAAGAAGAGAGCGCGCGATACTCAATTTTATTAAAATAATTTTGGGGATTTACGCTGATTGTATTTTACTTTAACATTGCGCTTGATTATCCCATCCATGTAATTGTAATGTTATTTATCTACGTATGAAAGAAAGTTTCGTGTGTGTTGTAATAAAAAAAAAGTATCTCGCGCGTCTAATGGGATCATTATCGCAACAACTTGGAAATTGCGCTACGCTTTGCTCTCTCTCTCTCTCTTTCTCTCGGGATAATCTTAGGGCGTGGTTGTTTCGAGAAGTAATGATACTTCACTCGAGATTCTACTATATATCTAGCACTACTTGTAAATTCCCGACATTATACAATTTTAAAGAACTCGTCTTCTCTCGTTGACTTTGCAACGCCGCAAGCTTGGAGATTTGATGGCTTCTTATGCACAGATGGCCACTCCGGCGGTCGTGAACTGAGCTACAAAATTGTTCGCTGCGCTTCTTGCAATTGTGATTTGTTAGAACTTTCGCTTTAGAGATCGGATTAGAGAGCACTCGCGCGACAATAAAAATCGAGTAATCAAAGAGTAAAATGCTTCCGACTAATGTTGTTATTTATCAAGGATGATTGTGTGAGAGAAAAAGAGAACTTAAAATGAGAGAAGATCGAACATAAATTACGTGTCTAAAATAACTAGTAAACATTACTAGTAAAAAGAAAATATTACGAATTTTTTATCATTATTTTTTTTTACCATTATTACAAAGCACACACGATTTGTTATTTTGTTATATAAAAATACATAAAATATTATTCACATAGCAAAGTGCATTTCTCTCTCTCTCTCGAGTTCCGTCTGTGGGAATTAGTGTGAAACGATATAAAATCCCGGATTTCTTTCGCAAATCCTCCCCCGTAAAGTTCTCAGATCGCACGTAAGATGAATACGTTTCCGGAATATAATTTCTGAGTATGTGCGCGCAGTTTTCTACCGCCGCCGTCGGGGCAGTCGATTTATGTTCTCTCCGAAAGCCGTGAAAAGTTTCGCGATGGTATCTGTATTCTTTTCGTTGCATTCAGCAACCTTCGAGTAAAATAACGCGAATGTATAAAGTAACTGCGACCACTTTCAGCGCGCGAACGAAACTTCGCGGGAAAAGGAAGGAAAGTTTCTTTCGTGTTAAAGTATCTTGTTGAGTTCAAAATTTATATAATCCCGCTTATAATTCTTACTTTTGTGCGACTGTTGCAAGTTTCGATGTGACATTTCTCGTGATCGATTTTACGATTTTTTTTTTTTTGAAAAGAATCGTCGTAACGACGCAGCTCTTTAAAAAAAAATTACACACTAAACAAAATCAAATTCAAACATCTACGTGAAGAAGAAGAACGCGAAGATGGAAAGCACGCGCAAACATTTTATTTGTCTTTTTTTTTTTTTTTTATTGAATTTTATACTGTTTTTAATTATAGTCTCTGCGCGAAAATTAATATACATAAAATTTTTTAATTATACACGAAGCTTTTAATTATACACCGGCGAAGATAAATTGGTATAATGTGTGTGTTTTTAAGCCGACAAACGCTATCATTTAATTAAATTCTTGGCAAAGAAGTATCGTCTCTTCGCGAATTTATATCGTGCTTGTTAATCTTAGTTGTTTAGGATATACATAAATTTGTCTCGAATAATATCGTCGCGAAGCAACGTCAGTCAGCTCTGTGCGCTAACACACGTAGAAGGGAGGTAAAATATTAAATTGTGGAACACCTAAAGAGAGAGAGAGAGAGCAATGACGCGAAATGTGCGTGACGCTTTACCCACGTAACGGCGTGAATAACAACTTAATACGGAAAATTCAGTTTTATAAGACGAGAGAGAGAGAGAGATTAGTGTGAAAAAGACCCGCGCGGTTTCTCCTTTCGGCACGGATCCGATTTCCCGCAATTATTCCTCATTACCGCGGAGAACGATTGCGGTAATCCGAGTCCATGTTACGAGGATACGCGGAGGAGACACGGAGTGGAAATGAGGCGAGGGCGGAAAAGTAGCGATCTCTCGGCCGGCGTAAGAGGGTAAAATGCGGGAACGGAGAGCGAAGAGGATGTTGAGTGTGATAACCAGCTGTCACGATTTAAACCACCGAGGAAAACGACCGCAATAATCTGCTCACTGCGGTTCTTGTTGTTGAGAATCAGCGGAGAAATCTGTAAAATTCTGCTCTCTTTATGATATGAAAAACGAGAGATGATATATGTTGGGTGATATGGATTTCATAGTTTTATTGTATAGATTATTAGATCGATAGATCAGATATGTAATAATAAAATCTTTGAAGAACACATTTGAAAAGACATTTGCGTATACACACACATGTCACAATAGCTTTTTATTAAAAAGAAATTGTGGTTTTTATTTAATCAAAGAAATTAGTAATTAAAGAAAATTATATTTATTGCATTTTATATTAGTTTCTCACACTAGTATATTAGTTTCTCTTACTTTTTAAATTGTTAATGTACGTGACAGAGAAAATTTTCATTCTCTATCGTTATTGAAATTATATAAAGAAATTAACAGGAAGAAATTCGATGTAAGTGGAAAGAAATTGGAAATTATATTTTTAATTTCGAAATGCTTGGGCGCGTTTCAGTGGAAAGAAATATTGTAAGAGCGCATTTTTGCAAAATTGCAGGAGAATAATCACTGAGAGAAACCGTTTTCCAGAAATTGTCAAGTGCAATCCATTAAGAAAAACTCATTTTTTTTTTTTTTTTTTTTTTTTTTTTTTTATTCTTACATGTTCGATTTGTCCGGTATAAAACAAGACATAAACATTTTGCTCGTGGCAATAATGCGATAGTGCTGTTGGCAATAAAGTCTGATATATATTTGTAATTGCGTAATACGCACGACATGTACCATTATTGATCGACGTTGTGTTACAGTTAGGACAACGATTATTGCCAATAAACCCTTCTTTTTCATTATTGGATACTTAGTAGTGAAGAAAAGTGTGTCGTGCCTTATGTTAAAAGAAAATTCACTTTCGCGTACCTAAGGATGTTGAGAAAACTTGTAAAGAAGCTTGCTTTTTCTAAATTTTTCTCTCTCTCTCTCTCTCTCTCTTTCACTCACTTCTCTCACAAATCCCATTGCACGTCGCCTTGTTAACAAAATTGAATTTTATGGTAGAAGAAAACACTTTTCAAATTCTTTTTTGTCAATTTAAGAATAGTGTTCTCATTTGTTTTTCGTACAATTGAGGTTTTTAATTAAAATAATAATTTACAATTCCTTTATGCTTCAAGAAATGATCTTTTTCTCTGCGCAATTGTTATCTCACAATAAGTATTATTTTTTAAGTTATTTTTTAAATATATGATTTCTAATTGTTTACGTAACTAGGAATTTTAAAGTAGAATTTTATATAAGTTTCATAAGCGAGTAAACAAAAAGAGCAAGATTATTGTTACGACGAAAAAAGCAACTGAGTTTTGATAGAAAATATGTTTTTTCGCATATTACTATTGCAACATTTTCTTTCATCATCTGTTAAACATTTAACATTTTTTACAATAGAATCGTAATGTTATTGCAACCTAGGGAATAGCATAAAATCCAGCAAGAACAACCGGTAATAAATCATCAGAAATTCGATTGTATTTCACAGAAATGTTTGTTAAAAAATTCTGCTTCTCATCATCGAAATGTACCATATGTGTAACTCGTTAAATAGGAAATCGGTTTGGAAACAGAACCGATATTGGAAAAGTTATTATTGTCTAAAGAAGGGAAATATATATTCGAGTGGGAGATATTGGAGTTTTACATATTAAATTGCAATCATCATATGCTGTCTATCTATGCATCGGCATGAACAATTCGTTTATCTTGATTTCGCGATTGCATGCGCTATCTCAATTTTGCATTAGTAGCGCGACACGTGGCCAAGTGCTCTGGAGAACTTTTTGACCTCCTCTCTCCCTCTCTCTCTCTCTCTTACGGTAAAAAAACGAAACGAGACGCGATAATGTAGGTTACTCGAAAGTGGCCTATATAAATTTTCCTTCACTTAAAGGTAAACTGGTATCGACAGTTTTTCACAGCAAAGTTTTCACGTTTCTTGTTTACACACACTCTATGTTGTTTTAAGTTGATAGCTTCGTGTACAAGACGAAATATTGTCTGAAATTTCGCGTGAACGGGCTCGTTTATCAGAATATGAAAAGGGTTTGTTGTGTGTATACATATATGTATATATATATATATATGTATGTATGTATGAGTTCTGTGACACACAAGTCAACTAATTTAAATCTCAGAGACGCAATGTAATCTTGTATATTTTATCTGGCAAAGAAAATACATTACAAAGCGAAGAATAAATGTTTCTCCAAAGTGTAAATGTTTTTTTCTCGCGTAAATGACGTTTATCTTATTTGAAATTCAACGTAGTCGTTTCCTCTATAAAGATCCAGAAATGACAACACAAATGTAAATGCAAATCCGTAACAGTGTTATATTCATATTTCTTTTCTGTACTTTAGTTTGCTGGTTTTTCGTTTGTGGAGCATGGAAAATATGCTGCTATTTTATGTGTCGGATTATGAAAGGATCGGAGGAGGTTGATCCGAAGAAAGAGAGTGAGGTTCTCACAAAAGACTGTTACATTCTTAAGTTTTCTTTCGAGCTAACTTTCAAATATCGATTGTTCACGAAAATCTATTAAAACTACTTGTTCGCACTCACCCGATATATCATCGGAAATTTAATTAAACGATTAAATATGCATGCAACGAGGAAAGAAGATTGGGAAAAGTAATCGATTGTTTCATAAGTTTTTTAATTCTGTCATTTTGACGAAGAAAACAATAGAACGACTTGTTGTTATTTGTCAAACAGCTTTGGTCACAGGTTAGTCAAAAATAATATTTAAAAAATATTTTTACATATTTAATACTGTTGCATAACGAAATACAAATTGTTCTCTGTTTCACTCATTACTCTTATTTGCTTTTAAAATGTAAAAATTGCGGAAGAAGAATTTCCGTTTTATGTGTGTGTATGTATGTACATCTCATCGTGCGCAAAAGGATAATACCTCATTGTTTTCTTTAATTTGTTGAAAGCACGAATGGCTTCCTGCTAGAGGAAAACAAAAGTATATATACATATATACAATAGTATGTGTATGTATGTGTGAGCACATGATGGTTTCCTCAGGAAATTAAAGCTTGAAAAAAAAGAAAGAAAGAGAGAAAGAGAGAAAGATTGCTTGTGCACTTTCGCCGCGCTTTATATTGCGTCCGATCTCGACTTTTATGAAGAAACTTAGGATACTAGACCGAGTGCTTTATGGATCAGATGTGGCTAAGCCAGCAAAATTGTTCGATATATATCGCTTTTGGCCCATAGAAACGCGTTATTTATGCCAAGAATTCGCCGCGCTTCTTTGCGCACAGTTCATAAATTGGTAATCGATTGCACACAGAGAAATATATATATATATATACTTACCCTATTCGGGAGAAAGAAAACGGGATAAAACCGATGTCGAAGTTTGCGAGAAGAATGGTGTAGGTGAGATGCAAGGCGCGCGCATATGATAGACAGAGAGAGAGAGAGAGAGAGAGAAAATTCTCGATTCGTGGGAATTAAGTTTCCGCTCTGTAAACACGCACAAAGCGCACCCGCGAAAAGCGGATAATGTGGCGTGTATAGTTACAATCGGAATAAAAGGTCGTTGTCGCGTGAATCGGTGGTATCCTGCAATCGACATAACGAGCAGAAAAAATATAAAGTCGATCGCTTCACGTTCGCAAGTTGTAAAAAACAAATTTTTCCAGCAAACAAGCGGGTTCGTACTCACATTACATTTTAAATTGCCGACGTGACGTTTGTTCGTACTACTCAATAGTCCCAAAGCGTATTCTTTGTGATTTTGCAAAATCACAAAGGAATAATAAAAAATAAAATAAAATAAAATAAATAAATAAATAAAAATCCATTACGTTTTTAGCCATGTGAGAGAGAGTTTCAAAAGACGTGCTCGGAAAATTAAATATTTGCAGAGAAGAAGAGAGAAAATGTGCATCTTTCAGTATATTTTAGATGTATACATATGTACATAAACACATATTTCATATTTATACATATGTACATATGTATAAATATGAAATCATCACATTGTGCATGCTCTCGAGTCGCATCGACACAATTTTTTTTTTTTTTTTTGAAACAGATTTTTCTTGAAAAATAATTTCTCAAATTTTTATTTCATATAAAATTTAAGAAGGTAAACTAGATTTCTCATTATCGCGTTATAACTTGAAAAAGCTACTGTCTCATCAGTGTTTACTAATATACCGTTTTATTAGGCACGAATAAGGAGAGAGAATATCAATCAGTATAGTAAAGGGGAAAATCGAGACATTCCAACAGGCCGTACGTGCACGATCGCTAGGTCGAGTAATTAATAACAATGTGTGACAAAACTGTTTCTCCCCTCTTTCTCGTGGTTAATTAATTAATTCAACAGATAGAAATAATTCGAGTTGAGCGTGAAATATACCGATAAAAAACGCTCGATCTCTAATTGAAAATCCGTATAGTTAATAACAAGATCTCTTTTGTTTTTCTTTTTCTCTGCCGTTAACTTTTTATAAATTGAGACATAGATTTTTGTTGAAGTTTGTTTGACATTTAATCTAATGTCGAACAAAGTTTGCTCGAAAATTAAAGTCTTATCGGACGTGAGTGACGTGACTAAACGCGACGATAAGCGGGAAAGTATCGTCGACGGTGAATAAAGGAAAATCGCTCGGATATTTTCCCATACGCGCTTTTCTCCCTGTTCGATCTCCCAGGAAATTAACGTCTGTCCGAGCAAAACTCGCGGATCGACACGAATTGGACGTAGACACGATGCTGATGGCTACGAAGTTCTACCTGGCATCAAGAAGCGTAACAAAGTGTCAACGTCGAGAGAGAGAGAGAGAGAAACAGCAAAGAGTCCATCATCTTTGTAAAAGTCAGTATCAGTTCGTAAAAGTTACGCAAAATTTTCTACTTTTTATAACACAAATGTATTTGCTAACACAATTTTATTTTTATATATTATTTATATTTGTTATTCGATCTTAAATCGAATAACATATTTAAATAATATATAAAAATGAAAACAATTGTTATTTAGATATTATTAATAAAGTAATACACGTCTTACCATGCAAACAAAAGTAGAAACATAAAGCAAATAATGATATTAATCTTAAAATTCTCACAAATTGCAATAAAACAGAGTTTTTTTTGTGATCAATTGCAGAAATAATTGTGCTAAGTTTTTCTTTTGTTAGAATATTTCTGTGTGATTATAAGAAAATAATTTCCATAATTTGAATAAATTTCCATAAGATGAAAGTTTTTTTAGTGCTCGAAGTAAGATTGGTGATTCGTGACTCGACTGAGATTGGCATATAGCCTCCGATTTTTGCACAAAAGCAATAAAAATATCGATAAAACGTTCTATTCCAGAAAACAGTTATTTACTGCTCTTCGAGGAGCTTCAAATAACTTGATTTTGTTCGATTGCACACATCGTACTGCGCGCGCGCGTTGTATGATTGTGCTCGATTGTGCGAATATTGCGGACAATGTCTGCCCTGAATGAATGGAAAACGCAGAGTGTGTGTTGCTTGTGTAACAATACGTTAAATCGATATCTATCTAAATAGTTGGCGATGGAATTGGAAAAGAATTCGTTTCCATTTGAAAGATGTCACATATATATGCATGTATGTATGTTGTGAATCTTATATATATATATATATATATATATATATATATATATATATATATACTGAATATCTCCGAGTGAATAAGTTACGAAGGAAGTTAAATTGAAAATATGTTTATAAAACTTGCATGTGTAATACGTCGCGCGTTGCACTTTTCTCCTGTTTTCTTCGAGTTCCGTCAAGGTAAAATCCAACGGTGTGTTTATTGGTGTTAGATTGAAATATGTGTGCGCGTCACGAAAATGCAAGATAAGATACCTATACATATACACCGGACGCGACACGACGACGGATAAAACACTATCGATTCTTTGCGCGTTTCCTCGATATATTTCACACGGCCAAGTTTCATTCTTCATTCCTTCGGTTACCCATTTTCGTGAGTGGAGTGAATTTCGCGCGGCGATACTTTTACGTGTACGAGGTATTTTAATAATGAACTTCTCCCTTTGACTTTGATTGTAATAGATAGTTTTTGTCGCACCTGGCTCACCAATATAAATTTAAATAGATCGAGCGTCTCTCTGTATTTTGCATATGCGCGGGCGTGTGCGCGCTTGATAGAAAATGGGCAATGTCCGTTAAAATTTTATTCTCAAACACGATTGTACAGCACACACGCTCTTGATTAGTTAAAAAGTTTATGAATAAAATATTGTACTAGCGTAAATATTTTTGCTTTGCGAGGTGAAAAAATAGTTCGGCGTTAGAGGTGTACCGTAGCTAGTATTAAATTTAGCGCGCAAGAGAATATATCGCGTGCCAAAAAAGAGAAAATTATTTATAGTTTTTTCTCAGTAATTGCCAAATTTTATTTTCGTTTTTTTTTTTTTTGAATATAAAAATAGCACATGACGTTCAATGTTATCAGTTTTTTCCTGTGCTGCAATTGTTTCCAAATATTTCGGCATATCTCTCTCAGCTTGAAAATACAAAAGCCGTTATTTGTTTATTTCGAAAATAGCACCGATTATTGCTTCGTTATTGGAGAATTGAAACTTCATTTTTTATTCAAAATTATTGCATTGAATATTTTCATTCGTTTTAAATAATTTAATATTTCCGCGCTTGTTTGTGCATTTGAATGTTTCAAACGCGCATTAATTTGAAATTAACGTTTAATTTAAAATAAACTTTTGCAACAGTGAAGAAATACAATAAATACAAAATGTGAATTTGCATCTATTTTGCACACAGATTTCTGCTCGACCGTCTCGCATTAACGCTTATCCAAAATTCTTTTGCTTCCTACGTGGAATTCTGAATAGAAGCAATCTATTTGGTGATTAAATTCCTTCTTTATACAAGAAAGGCGCGAGTGTTCTTCCACGTGAAGAACACTCGCGCAGTAGTTCCATTAAAACTACAACGTGTCAAAGTTTTTTTTTCTCCCTCTGTCTCTCACACAAGACGACACCCTAATTCTTGACGTAGATTTATTCTTCTCGCTATACTCAAGAGTTAGGTATCCAATCATGTTTGAAAGTGTTTACGGTTATGTGAAATTGATTACATATTCAAAAGTATTAAACATTGAAAATAACTATGAAATATTCTCGTGTAAATAAATAACGATGGCTCCGATTGTATAAGATAAAATAATTATTATTACAAACTTAACAAGTTTCTAAGAAGCAAATCCTAAGGAAATAGTTTTTGTTACGTCGAGATAACGTAGCAACGAACTTTCTCTTGCGTTACAGCGATACGCAACATAGGAGATGAAATAGGTTTTCACTTAATTTTATCTTGATTCGCTCAACAAAGTGAAACGACGAGATTAATCCTCGAATAAAGGGAACAATTTTATCTCGGGCAGGCCAATTGCGGTGGCGCGACTTGGAATTTAAAAAGGATGCGGCTTAACGGTAAAGCTTTCCGTCGTTCAGAGGTTATATTCGAAAGCAGCTTTAGCGCTAGCAGGTTTTAGCGCACAGATTCTCTTGACTTTTTAAGTAGCGATAAATTTTTATAATGCGAACATTGCTCTCTTCTGAAACACACGTTTTGAGTTTGCGCGCTTTAATTTTTTTTTTTTTGAAACTGGCGATTAGTTCGCAAGTAATAGTCTAACGAGATTTATAGTTTGATAAGATCTGTAGTGCATAGATTAAATCTATACCGAGCGATATTGTTTCTTCTCTCGTAAAAAAAAAAAATAAAACTTACTGCCGTAAAATTTTGCATCCACCATTTGCACTTAATACGAAATATTTTCTCTCATTTATCTCTCTTCTATTTATATGCAAGTTGATTGGAAGTCTGCACACTTTAGAATCGCTGTACTTACTGTGACGACCGGCTTTTATTTAATGGCTCTAATAGCTTTTTTGTTTTTCCGCTTTCACTCACTCTCTCTCTCGGTGTCTTCTTATCACCGACGTAACGTTATCGGACGCACAAGGACACGACTTTTGTCGCTGATTGGATTCGCGTAAAAGCGGAATCGAGCCTTTTCTATCCGATGACTCTCCGTCCTTCATCCCTTTTCTCGTGATTCGGTTTCGACGCGTAACAACGCCGTCACCCTCTTTGGCGCTTGATTGAAAAATGTTTTTCTTTTTTTTTTCTTCCTCGAAAAGCCAACACACTCAATTCTCTACGCGCAAGGGACGTCTTTAATCATCAACGATAAACACGAGATATTACTCACGAGCTCCATTTTGCGAGAACTACGAAACTACGAAAATTTGATAGAAACAGAGAAACGTGATATCACAAAGTGAGTTTTATTATTACGCACATTTGTATAATATAATTTATTAGACATTTACTTTACGTATTGATTTTGATTAATTTCACATTCATGCGCATATTCATCGCGGAGTTCGTGCTTTCGTATAATTTCGCATAGAATTTGACGAGTATTATTCTCAACGTCAAAAGATATAACATAGTTTTGTTAAAGTAAAATGTCAACGATTGTCGCGTTCTATACGTACAGAATGTTTTTAACGGTAACAATATACCGTTCAAACGGCATGTATTGTATTTTGCGTGTGTTTGTCATATAGATAGCCCCCCGCCGAAATATATTCTCTGTTTTTTTTTTGTTTTTGATGCGACCACGCGTATCGAAATATCCATTTGCGGCTACAAACGGCGCAACGTCTGAAAACAAATCCCATCATCATCTCAATGCGATCGACATCGCGGTATAATGCAATAATAACGACCGCGCGAGATGGAAAGTCTCGTCGTATGAATAAATGATGTAATACGATTCTCTCTGATCAAACTGAAATCGATTCTTCTTTAACGACGGTAAACACACGGGTAGGTCTGTGCTATGCGATTTCACTTGTTATTTATGTACAAAGTTCTACATCCGAGCAGTAATATTTCATTTCCAGAATGCAATTCAATATGTCATGGTTGAGCGTTCGTATTTGCCTTTGTCTATTTGGAAAATTAATAGCGTGCCTGTTGCTTGATGAATGGCGCGTAATTTAAGTAGATAATCTCGTAATAGTAATACATCTGTATATAAGCTAAGTGCGTAAGCGTAATCTAACCCACGAAAAGTGAATAACAACACACAGTGATCATTTTTTACTTCAAATGTGCGTTTTCTCTCTCTCTCTCTCTCTCTCTCTCTCTCTCTTCGGA
>QVNW01003908.1:0-38273 GCA_014825475.1 Pseudomyrmex flavicornis
GGTTGGATGAGGAAAAAGCAGTCGCTGCTATATCCGGTTTTTCAGATGGAAAGTTCAAAACCGAACGCCGAGAGTTACCTCTGTGCGACCGCCGCCGTCGCGCGCGCGCGCGCGCGGGACCCACGGGGGGGAAGCCTCGGCGAAGAGGACACGGCGGAGATCGCGTCAAGATCTTAAGTTACTTTCGAATGACTGGCTTGGGGCTCGTATCGGGGGCTCGCCTCTCCTCGATATTTGATCCTACTATCGGCGTGCTTAGGATACGTTCTCTTTGATACCGCAGTAGGTAGCGCTCGCTCTTCTGTGATAGAGATAAATCGCATAAAGGCACGCGGGAAAGTTGTAAATCTTGAGAATACAAATATATAAGTCGGAGAAGCGCGATGTATATTTTTTCATTACAACGAACGACAAATGAGAGACATTGCTTTCGCGCGAATTTCAACATTTTCAGATTTGGAGCAATTTTATCGAAGTTAAAACTCGACTTTAATGATCGATTTGCGTCAAAGTTATGCAAATTAAATTCCGCAAGAAGAGATCGGGAAAAAGAGAGAGAGAGAGAGAGATATGGTGATTCATCGCGATCGATTGCGCGAATGAACGCTTCGATCGCCGTCATAACATCACATTGTCGTGAATTCACAATTAAAGCTCTGGACGAGCGCGCTCGGGAGCGAGGCGACACCATAACGCGAAAATGAATGTCGAAAAAATTCCGGGAGCGCGAGGCATTTCTCATTAACGGTTCATTACCCCTGAAACCAGGAGGACGCAATGATAAAACCGCGGTAACATGTCCGACGGCCGTTGTATATATATATATATATATCGCGGAACGAACGCGCGGTCAAACACACGCGCGATTGCTCCCGCTCATATTGTAACGTTTTCGCTGACCGTGTCTAGTTTGTTTCTTCCTTTGCTTGTTATTTTAAAGTTTGCAATTTGAGTTCGCGTTTTCGAGCTGGGCGCGCGCGCGGGGTCGAATAAAATATTTTCATTTATTCCTCGCCAAAAAATGTTTGTTTTGCAAGCAAGTCTCTGTATACTTTAAATGAATGCGCCTCTCTACCGTTTTTTTTTTACCATTTGACGTAACATCGTACCAAAAGGTATTCACGCGATGTACATCGGCGGCTGCGAAATGTTCTATTGATTCTAACGTAACGACGACAGCGCCATACGTGTAACGTATTGATCGCGATTACGTACAAAGGCGGCGGGCTCAGTTCATTTGACGTGCGCGTCTCATAAGCGAATTCATTCATATTCCCGTCTTGCGGACAGAGACGAGTCCTTAACTTACTCCTCCGATCCGAAGAAAGAGGCCTTTGCATTTGAATTCAAACGGATTCACGAGCTTGTAACTCTGGGAAACGAACCGGGAGGCAATTTGCACGCGGGAGATCGGCGTAGGCCGATAAACGGTTTTCTTCGGAGATTGCCGAGGGATTGTCAGCCGATGTGGTTCCACGAAAAGAAGCTATTTCGAGAGAAGAAAAAAAAATTAATAACGATCCGATCTTTGATGTAGCATATTTTCGCTAGTATTGCCGCTCATTAAGTTACTGGGTCATTAAGTGAAATTTGACAAATATATACATGTATATATAAAATATACACTATATAACTTGACAAATACATATATATATATATAATATATATGTATATCCCGACTACATCTCCGATCACGTCATTAGTTGCGTATTTCACGAAATATATGCGAACGCGTACGTACAGAGAAGAAGAACGAGGAAAACGTCGTCTCATGCGGAAATGTATCCGATGTGTATATACACTCAATATATTTTCTGTCTGTATGTTGTGTATATCCGACTTCTTCTTTTCCTATCTTGTTAACGAAGCCGTTCGAGCAACAGAAACGCCTTTCATCGCGGCTTTGATCTCGCGGAATATTTTCGAATAATATCGCCGGCGGTCGTCTTTTCCCAACCAGGCAAGAAAATTCTATTCTTCGTCGAGCCGCTTTCCCCGGCTTTGTGCGGTGCGTATATCTCCGCCTATATACGTGCGTGTGCCCGTCTATTTGCATGTGCGCGCGCGCACGTCGAATACCATCGCAAAAATACGCGCACATATATAAATTTCGCGACGAACGAACAATCCAAAATTTTTCCGAGTGCGATCTGGTGGATATGTAGGGTAAGGTCACTAGATGTGTCTCATGTAACGTTTTTTTTTTTTTTTTTTTTTTTACGCCTCATAATCGACGATTCGAAATTAATAGCATTACCTTGCTGGAACAATGTTATTTTGTAACCGAAACTGCAACCAGCAAAAGCACGTCAAATTTCAAGCTCTATATTTAAAAAAAGAGATTTAATGAGAAACACCCGAGCGGATTAATACGTCCAAAATTATATCGCTCCGAAGTTACGTCACTTTTCATTTGCCCGTTATTTATACGATTTATCTCGTTACATATCTAATATCGTATCACAATGGCGCTATATTTGCAGAATTGATGTGTTCCAATCCTAAAAAAGCGGTCTTTCTGGATGTAAAATTATCCGACATCGAGATGTGTATGTGTGTGTGATGATATATAACGAGAGGTAGGACATAATCAAAGAGACAGACTGAAAACACACACGTAACTACAGGATTGATAACGCGAAACGAGCTTCTAATTGTCAGTTAAATTGTTTCGAGCGGCTATTCAAAAGCGTCTTCCCGAGAGAGAGAAAGAGAGGCGGTCGGGAAACAGAAAAAAGCACACGCTCGTAGTTTAGAAAACTACGAGAACAACTGGGTGTGCGGATAGAAAACCGCAGCAACGTTGTCACGAGACCGGAGGGAGAGGAAAGGATAACGTGGATTTTTTTTTTTTTTTTTGAACGTGCAATCGCGGCGATTCGCACAAAGGAGAGATGAAATTAAAATTAAAATTTGCGGCTTTTATTGAGAGAATAATAAATTTTGTTGCAAAGCGCGAATGAAAGAGAAGATGGCGAAAATAGCGAAGTTACGTCGAACGTATGCCGCGCGCGGAGGAGAGAAATTGCTTCGTAATTGGAGTTTACATATATATTACGTAAATCGCCGCGGTAAATGTGTGTCCTCCGATAAATAATTCGCGACGTTCGCAAGGCCGGAGTTCGTCCTTAAAACGAAAATTATAGCGTCGATCGGGCGGATCCGATAAGAGGAGGAGTATCCGGACCGATTGCGATTTAAGCCGCGGGACACGTGTATTGCGTTAATCATTCCCGATAACGAGTGGCGGCGCGTTTCGATAATCTCGACGAAATTAATTATCGTCGCGCGCGATAATGCGAGAAACGACGTTGCTACTCTCGTCGTATTCTCGCGCATCTCTCCGCGCGTCTTTCCGCAGATAACGTTTTCTCAATTTCTTGTAAAAGCGCGAATACGCGTTTTCGTCGTCGTTAAACGGCGATAACAATAACAACGCGGGGAATCGCGCGTTTTTCGATTGGGAAAGAAAACAGACGGAAAGAGAGAGCGTAACGTCGCGTGATAACAATAAATGTCGCGCGATAACGCGCGGAAGGAGAACGTTCGTTGGGGAACGTGTACGTTTATCAGGGACTCTCTTCCGCGTTATGCAAACATTTCCAAGAAACGCATTTCTGAGCCATAGATATCCCATTGCGGGACATCCTGATACACAGAAGCAAAGGGAAATCGGACTACTTAGCGATCCAGATAGAATATGGAAGCCGGGATGGTTACCGCCCGAGGGGCCCTTTGTGCGCGCGCGAGCGCGCGACCCGGGTACTCGAATATCTAAATCGAGTCATCAAATATAGATCACGAACACGATACGTGAGAAAGCATTATCTATATGGTGATATTCTTGAAGGGGGAGGCCTCTGCGTCGTATATAGCGGCGAACGTCGGCGCATTTATCCCATCCTGAACACGTATAACGTCGGAAACTTGCGCTCCGGTCCGGAATATTTCAACTCCGAACATCTTCTCCGAGCTTCGCTTCAAACTGCGCGCGAGTAATCTGTCTGCCTCGCGCTCTATTTATCGCTCGATTTATCTTATGTTTCTACTTTTGGATTTTGTTATAAATAATCCCCCCGTGTCTATGACCCTGTGTCGGAGCTAAAAACGTTTGTTTATCGCGCGAGCCGAAATAAATGTTAAAATAATAATAATTCAAATAATAATTGGCAAAGGGGAGAGAAAAAAGAACAGAACGCGATTATTTTAACGATCCGTTTTGCGCAAACAAAAAACAAATCCTAAAATCACACATAGAGTTTATATATTGGATATAATTTTCAATATAATGTGTGTTGTGTGCGCGGGCGCATAATATATAAACATTATCGATCTATTATATCAGTGCATATTACATTTTCACGGGAGACCTATTTTGTCTGACCGATGCGATCCTAATCTACTGGCAACATCGCACGAATATTGTAATCACCGCAGTTTAAACGCATTGCAGTTGCAAAACGACGCGATGTGATGCATATTTATTGTGTCATTAGTTGCGTAGGTTACATCGTTGTGTACGCGGCGCGCGTATATTCTCCAACATTAGGGAATTTATTCGGTTTGACATTACGTACACACACACACGCGTGAATGCAAAAAAGAGAAGCGCGAGAGAGACGGCAACGACGATATTTAAATTTGCAAAGTGTGTCGTTTGCGTGCGCGAGAAGAAACGATGTCTCGGCGCGAATTACGCGCGAGAAAAACTTGTTACGGCGCGCGTTCTTTACGACGCGGATCGGGAACACAACGTAACAGGTATGACCGAGTAAAGCGAATTGTCACACCTCGCTGTTATGACGTGTGTCCTCTCGCACGTGTAATCGCGCGAAGCGATTTCACGCCACCTAATCATAGTTTACGACGGGACGTTTGAGCAAACATGCCGGATGAATTTGTAGGTCGTCGATTACTTGGGAACGGGAGGCCAGAATTTAGGCGAGCGAGCGGTGCCGCGCCGAATAAACAACTACACACACGGTGAGCTTATTTGCATGCGATATGAGAGCTTCCGGATAAATCGATATTTCCCGGCTACCAAATGGCCCCACCTACCACCCATTTTTCCCGTCGATACGATTCCGACGAAATGTCAGGCTCGATTATCTTGTGTCTCTCGCGCGATGTAATTGACGTTCTCTCAAAACGTGTACCGAGAGACTTCGCGCGCGCGATCCTCGAGGCCGCGATCATCGCGCGCTCCGTGTTCTTAATAGATGCATGAGTACAGTGACAAAAATATTTGAACCAGACAGTTTGTTATTGGAAATTAATATGTAACAAATTCTTATATAACTGCTCTTTCGTATACATACATACAGACATGTGATATGTTATCTCTCAGTATATTTGTGTCTTACTTAATAAATAAAGTGGAATAAAAGTTTGAGAAGCAAACTCAGATATAGACCAGATAACGAATAAAGTCGCCAACTGTCGAGCTGGAAATATCAACAAGTTCACACGGAAATTTATTATGCAATCTTCAACATATCGAAATTGTTGAAACAAGGTTAATAATGAAGGAACTGAAATGTGACATTTTAAGAACGATCGCGGAATCGAGATGCGAAAGACTCCCTCGTTTGCGTTAGACATATTTTACTACAGCGTTTTGCGATGTTTCAACGTCGAGAATCGCGAATATTTGTCAGTAAATTTATTCATGTAAGCCCGCGACTGTCCGCGCGACATTTATTCTCGCATTCATTTGCGTTTGCATTAATGCAAAAATTACAAGCGGGTCAAATAGACGCGACGAAATGGAGTTGTTTGTTAAGACTTCTGGCGGAGAGAGTGGTTAATAATTTGCGGTCGCGTGGATGTAAGGAAACCGCACACTGCTCGGCGAATATGAGAGTCGTCAGGCACGTTCGAAGCTCTCTTCGCGTGAGACGCCTGAGAAATGAATTAAGTTCCAAACTTTGCATACCTCGCGCTCTTCCGCTGGTTACGTTCTTTTGTAACTTCTGCTTCTCTTTCTCTTTCTCTCACTCTCTCTCTTTCGAACTCGCTACCTTAATCTTCGCGTTTCCATATTCTTGTTAAAATCTCTTTTTCTCTCATTCTACCAACTTCTGTCTTCTGCATCTTCGTTCCGGGCTTTCGAAGGCGCTCCTCTTTCTCGTCCCGCTTCCCAAAACATCCCCATGTCTGAAATGTTCTAGTCAACGATGCTCCGCCAAATTGGAGCATTGTCCTCCCGCAGGCGCAATACCGAGCGCGGAACCGTCAACGCCCGTTTCCGTGACGCGTTATTAAAATGGACGTTGCGCTGCCACGAAGGTCTGACGCGGAAATAGTCAGGAGGCGTCTCCTCCCCCGGTTTTGCGCGACCCTGCTCCACGTCTTTCACGGAAGATTTGTTTTTTTTTTTCTCTCCCCCGCGCCGGACGACACGGAAAATACGCGCATATATATCTGTTAAGAACACTAATGTCGAGGCGAATACTTTCGGGGCGACGTTTTATTCATGACGTGTTCGGAAATTTCTCGGGGAAAATAAATCGGCAGAAAAATAGCTTCGTATATTCTTCTTCTCTCGCACCCCCCTCCTCCCGAAAGTCGGAGTTCAAAAGATATATAGACTGCCGTGTCTTATTCTCGTCTTTGCTCTCGCTCTTCATCTCGCTCCGCGGCTTAACTTCTTTCGCCGCTACATCGTATTTTTCCGATATCCCTTAATCGGCGCGTTACGTGTGAAAGATAAATGCTTCTGTGCGCTGAATCGATCGCGCCCCCGTTCGTACGCAGCATTTATGTACATATATATACACACATACACACACACACACACACGAATATGTGCCAGTGAAATTATTATTATTATTATTGTTATCATCATCTCCCCAATTCTTTTTTATTTCGCCTTTACGTGGCAAGGTGTCCCTTGCTGCGAGTCGACTGATACCTAATCTACCCACGTTCCTTCTCGAAGGCCGCGAAGAGAGGAGAGAGTGAGAAGAAGTGAAGAGATACGGCAAGCCTTCGATTCGATCTCGATTACCAAAGGCGGCTGAAAGAAGACGAGGGATAGAGGAGGAGAGAGGAAGAGAGGAAAGTGCCGCCGCGCGGCAAGTGAGAGAAAGAGAGAGAGAGAGAGAGAGACAGAGAGCGTCGAGTGAATAACTAAAAACGTTTAACATAATATCTGATCCGGCGGAAGGAGCCCCAAGGCGCTCCTTTTGCCGGAACCGTATCTTATTCCGAGCCCAAAGGCTGCCGGCGACAAATGCAATTTTTTCAGCAAGGGCGGAATCAAATGAGAGTTTTTCCCCCGACCGCCATCGGTAACTACCCTCGCTTTTATTCCGCCACCAATACCTTACATTATTTCCGCTCCCCGCTCCTCTATCCCCCTTTTTTTTCCTATCGCTTTCTTCTCTTATCGCGTCGCTGTCAATCCTCTCTCGCGCTGTTTTCCCTCATCGACGGGTTATTGGATCTCTCTCGTCTTCTTCCACCGATTGTCCGTTTAAAGGTCCCGCCAATGATTCCTCCGCACAATCCTTCTTATTTCAAATCGATAGGAATTATACGAATCGGCTCTCGCGGTAATTCGCTCTCGAAAACACGCTTCCGCGCGGCAAAAGCAAGAATCATCCCGCGCGTAATCCGTTAATCATTTATCTGCCTATGTCGTGCATAATTCATGAAACGCAAATGTTGATACAAATTACACGAGCTTGAACAATGTGTAAATACCTCGGATATTCTGATTTTGCGAAATAAACGCGCGCGCGCGTCGTCGTCGTCGTCGTCGTTGTTGTCCGTACTCCAGCGTTCGCTCGTGCTGATATTTTGTGCCGAATCAGCTGTCCAGGAAGCGCGTTAGGATTTATTGCCTCTCGTGTGATTTAACGTCACCGAGCGCGAAAAGAGAGAACGTGACAAAGAGAAGCCGGGAGAGGGGAAAAAAAGAGACGAGAGAGTAGTTTCTGAGTGTGTGCGCAGCGGGAGAGTCGAACGGAAACACTTTCTGTCATCGATGTCTCGCGATACGACGTATCTCGATTTTTCACGAGCCCGCCGTGCTTTAAGATGCATATCGCCGGTACGGAGAGAAAAAGAGTAAGAGAGAAAGACAGAGAGAGAGAGAGAGAGAGAGAGAGAGAGAGAAAGCAAAGATAAGAAGCAAGAGAAATTCGTGAGGAGCAACGAATAAAGAAAGATAAAACGGCGCGGGCAAAATAAGATGGGAATCGGGAAAAGAAGATTTCAGCGGAAAGCCAATATCGTGTTCTTAAAATAAAAGACGAGAGAGAAAGAGAGAGAGAGAGAGAGAGGAGAGAGAGAGAAGGAGAAGTTCTACTTTCAGAAGTTTATTCAAGTGCAGTTTCCCGCCGTGTTACAAGCGCGTCCGAGTGCAATTCGAACTAACCTGTTTAACGCCGAAGCGTCACAGGTAAAGTCCGAGGGATTAACGAAACCCGAGGATTCTGCTAGTCGCAATGATAGCCTCCCCTTTCTCCTCTCCGTTATACGTAGCTATGAAACCTATGCAAATTGCCCTTCCAAAACCCGCATTAACGGATTTAAAAGCGATATATATACCTCGCCAGTCCACTCCCGACTTGTGGCGCTATCAAGAAATCGTTCTGCCACTTCCTCTCGAGTTTCGCCAATAAAATCTTCCACGTTCCCGAAGAGAGAGAGAGAGAGAAAGAGAGAAAGAGAGAAAGAGAAAGAGAAAACATGATACGCAACAGCATTGCAAATTACAAAATACATACAATCAGTGAATATAATATTTAGATAAAAAAAAGGGAAAAAGAGTTGGTTTTTTTTTTTTTACACTTGTAATGTTACTCGTTCGGAATATCTTTTGTCGGCAAACTCGATGAAATTAACATCCCGGCTTTTTCCGGCCGGGTGTTGTTTCCCTCATTTTTTTTCCCTCGCGCCAAGAGGCTCCGCTTCCGCGTTTTCTTTCCGCACTTGTTCCGCGCCAAAGAAGCACGGAGAGGGAACTGTAGAGGAGGGCGGCGGCCTCTAGTGCTGTTGAAAGCGAAGGAGGGTTTATCGGGATAGGACAATGCCGGCGGATAATATATAGGCAACGCTCTCTACCTCTTGTCTCTTATGGAGACGTCTTAGGGAACAATGTGTTTCGTGCGTTCGGCGAATTTCGCAGTGCACGCGAACATGCAACGTCGCGGTTTCGGCCTGGTATTAATGGGGAATGGCCGGGGTATCAAGATTTTCCAAAGTTGACGTTCGTTATGCTTAATTACACCGCGGGATGTATTACCGCGCGTCTCTCTCTCTCTCTCTCTCTCTCTCTCTCGCACCTCGAGAGTTCCATTTCACTTAATGATATAGATGCACGAGAGACGGCTTCGCGCTAATGCAGTTGCAGAATCCCAATTTGCGCGCAACCCTTTCCCGTGCGAGCGCGCGCGCTCGTATGTTCGTAATGCAACAACATTACTTTGCGCAAACGAAATAATTGAATATCATTTTAGTTTGGAGAAGAGAATGCGTTACACACGTGGTTGCGCGTGTTTCCGCCGCTCTAATACGTAATTTAGATGTAATTTTAATCAAATGACTATTAAAATATATTATATATAACATTAGCAATGAAAATCGCACGAACGCATTTCTCCAAACGCATAAATTTGCGATATAATAGCCGAGTTACGGCCGAATTATCGGCGAATCTAGTCAACAACACGCGCGCGCGCACACGGTTCATTTCTCCGGTGAAGCGTAATAATAATTTGCGTTATACTTCCCGGACTTCACACTCTCGGTGTTACGTAAGATAACGTCGAAGTTCGGTAACAGTTTGTGTATTTTAAGGCGTGGCAGTGTCCTAATTTGGAAGCACAATGACGTGCCCGAAATTCTGTTGACCTCACGGCATTCGGTGCAGAAATTGGATTATTCGTGTTTGGTGTAGACCCTTAACTGGCTTAACCACTTCATACTCCTTGTCGAACGTCGGTAGTTATTCCAAGACAAAGTGTTCGATGCAGATCACTCAGAATTCGCTGGAGGATCCTGTAATTCGATTAATTTCAGCTAACTCGCTTTTGCATTTCCAGTCGACTATCGAAGAGTCGGTAGCGCCAGAGCGTTTCTATGAATTATATATATGTATATACACACACATATCCACATTGTGTTAAATTGTAAGAATAACAACGGAAACGCGCTGGAAAAATAATCCCGCTGCACCTCGCCGTTCTCGCGTTTAATAATAACGAGACGCAAAACGCACGTTTCTCGAAATACCCCGGTGCTCATAAAAATGTCAAATAATCATAGTGGCGGTCTATTAAAAAGCGTCGGCTTGAACGATCGTTAAAGGAATTGTTGAAAGATTTTTAATTGACTCTAAACGTGTAATAAAGTTCTTTTTTGCAGCGACGACGACGTCGTGATACCGTGTCTTCGCGAAGATAAGAAGACAAAGTCTCTCTCTCTCTCTCTCTCTCTGTCGGACCCAAGAATTAAACGAAAAGAAAGTACCATTATATCGCGAAATGGACTTTTAAAAGTTGGCAACAGAACGCGAGCTTATTGTTCATTTTAATTACTTCCGCAAAATATACCCCCAGCTTTCGAGATCTCCGCATCGCCGTCTATGCGAAACGCAGCGCATCCCGCGCGTCGGTTATTTTTTTTTTTCCCCGATGTGTGTAACACGCGTTAAGAAAAAAAGAAATATTGTAAAAACATATCGATAGAGTGGCTCGTCGATTTTATTTCGAAACACCGGCCCATCTATCACGCAATTTGACGCGGCACAATCGATTCTCTATCGAGTTTTTTGGTCAGTGATATATCATTTTCACCGCGGCATTAAAATAGCAACATCCGATATTTCGACGTACAACCGACGTTTCCGGATTGTCCGTCGGGAGAAGATTTCCACGCGCCACTCTCCGCCGCGCCGTTCCCGCGCCGAAATTTCACACGAAACGTATCTTTAATGCGATATCGATTCCTCGACGTCTCTCTCTCCTCGACGTCGTCCTCGTCGTCGTCGTCGAAGAACCACCGTTATGAAACGTACGCGCGCGGTAACGTGTACGCGAAACTGACGACGTCACGCGGAACGGGATGGGAAAGCGCGGGACGTCTGGCAGCTGCGCGGCCCGTAAGAAGTTTCCGAATCCTTCCCCACTGAGTTTAACCTCAATCACTTATGTAACGGAGAGTTACCGCCGCGTACATATACCGCAGCTCTCTCTCCTCTCCCTCCCTCCTCCAGACAAACCTCCTTTTCTCGTCCACACACGTTAACTCGCGCGTTTACTATCCGACTCGTCGCTATCTTCTTGGCCTTACTCCGTCTTTCCAACAAGAAACGTCAGGATTGCCCGGTATACACAACATTTCGGTAACAGAATTTCGCACACACACACACACACACACACTAGGAATCTATACAGTACGGAGTTTTTTGCGGGCGGATATATTCTTTCGCGGTTTTAAAATTAGATATCTTTCGGCGAGCACGCTTCAAATCATCGTGTTATATATTTTTATGTATTTTTCTTTTAAAGAGTTTCTTGCTTCTCATCTCTTGCCGCTCTTTCTTTCGTGCTCGGCGACAAAGTGTTCGAGAGATGTGCTTCGTAACATCACACAGAAGCACCGCTGCTTGAAAGATTAAAAACACGGAGGGCGATAATATCAGTTTCCGCGCGGATATGCAACGTCTGTGAAAGAAGAAAAAAAAAAAAAAGCATAGCGCGCGCGTTTGCTCTCTTCGAGAGTTAATTAAATAATCGAAGAGAGATACAGCAATTCCATCCGCTTTAAAAAAAAAGTTTTCCCGTCATCTCTTCTCGTTATCTGTTGCTTTTCATTACTTTCAAATTATCTATGCACAGAACACGCGCGCAAAGACGGCAGAGAAATCGCGCTGAGCTGAACTGGGCGCGCGCACGCGAGGAAGAGTGTCGTGTAAATGAAGATACTTTATTGAATCCAATTATCGCGCCCGGGAGAGTGGTGCGCGCCTCGTCCGTCGCGTTGCGCTTTAACGAGCGCATCCCCTTCCGCCGGTTCTCTTGCGGCCTGCAAAATTATATATATCGGCTCGTTGCGGAAAATATGGAAATGCATATTCGCGTCGGATGAGAGCATTACACGCTTTATATTTACACCGATGTTCTCATCAATCTTGCACAATGGCGAGCATATACAGCCCGTATATAAAATTATACTTCGAGCCTTTTTGCGTTAGATGTACATAAAATATACATATAATCCCGCTTGGAAGAGAGAGGAACGCGCGCGATTCTCTCTCTCTTCGCGATTCGAACGCGCGCGTTCGTAAACGATTCGCTTCGCGACGCGTCGTCGCAATTCGCAATCGAAAATGCGATCAGCAATGAGCTCGGCTTCTCGCCGAGTGTTGAAATATCGCGCTGCTGTTCTTTTTTTTTTTTTTTTTTTTTTTTTTTTTCGACACGATGTCTCGCGCGAACGACGACGAGAAGGAAACGATCGTAATGACGCGGTAAATGAATATTTCCGTGCTGTTGTGACAGACTAGAAAAATGACAGCAGATACGGGGAAAATTGTTAACCGACCGGGACGGGCATTAGCGCAGCGCTCGCACGACAGCGAGGAGGAGGAGGAAGAGGGAAGGGTGTATGTAAATTTAATTGCCGTTATATATCGTAGTGGAGGAAGGCGTTTAAAGGCGCGCATTCTTCCTTATCGTATGCCGCGTCGCGATTAAGCAAACACCCCCAGCTCTCTTGTCATTCATTACCATCGAATGTGCCATTTATCGCCGCAGTGTTCTCGAGTTTTACGAGTGTATGTTTCGAGAAAATAAAAGTTTACGTCTCGTTTCTTCAACAAGAATTTACTTCGAATTTTTTTTCCCGTGTCATGACGGACGATTAGATTAAATAAAAGCACGTCGAGAGAGAAAGAGAAACAAAAACAGAGAAGATAATTAAATGATTGTTCGCGCACAGAGAAGATGGAGCGCCGGCTATGTCGGAGGAAGATCTCGAAGTTGCGAATATTCGGGACACTGACCATTCTAACGGACGCGATCGATCCCTCTTTCCGGGCAAGGGATATGGGGAGCTTCGCGCGCGGAATTGTCCGTCGAACATTCCGTTCGTTCGAAGGTTTCCAAGACAAATCCAAGAGGATAGTCAGCGGCGAACGGAGACCGTTTGTAGAGAAGCTCGGAGGGCGCGGTTCCATTTGTTTCGTTTCCCGCGAACGCTCCATTAGCGAGAACTCGTGCAATTCTTTCGAGCCGAGAGAGAGAGAGAGAGAGAGAGAGAGTTTCAGTTTCCAAAAAGGGAGAAAACTAATACCGTCCGAACGGTGTGCTCCAACAGTTCGGCGTCTATTCCGACGCGAGCAGCGTGCGCGACCATTTCGTGCCGTATTGACTGTGTTTCGACGTTAAAGCGACGTGTCGTGTCCACTCGGTGGTCGCGCGATCTCACACAATTCCTCTCTAATTTTATTTGAATGATATACCGCACGTTGAAGAAGATCTTTCGTCCGAAACGTTTGTCCCGTGGATTTTGCCATTTCCTAATTACGTGGGAAAATAATATTTCCGTACTGCAAATTTATCAAGTAAACGGAGAGAATCTTGGAAACGAAGAGAATTTTCCGCGAAACAGCGTTTAAATACAGTGTGCGCGCGCGCGCGCAAACATTTTCGGCGGTATTCGTGTGTTTTATGGAACTGCATTAAGCGCGCTCGCCGCCGGAGGCCCCGGATACAAATCTATTTCCACCATCCGAAATCCACTTTCTCGAGCAGAAAACTAAACGTCTCTACAAAGAGCGCGCGCGCAACGCAGTAGAAACTCGCTGTACAAGGCGTGTCGGATCGTCGGAGCATCCAAATTCGATGATTTACAACTGGCGGGACGAGCGGTGGGAGTTGAACAGAGGGAGAGTCTTCCCTCCGGTGTAAGAGGGTAAACGCTAATTAAATCGGAAGTAATTAACGAGGGCGTTTGACCGAGCGAGCAATTAAACGACGGAGTTTACGTACCGCGCGCCGACACAGAGAGACGATCCCGGAGAATCATTCGTAGATTTACGACGATTTCAACTCCGGTAGACAGAAATTCGCACGAGTTGCGGTGGGAAAGAAAGAGAGAGAGAGAGAGCGACGACAAGCTGCTTCTTCTCTCTCTCTCTCTCTCTCTCTTTCTCCGCGCGAGGAGAGCGTTTGTTCGTGCAAATATGCCCCGGCTGATGGGAATCTGCCGATGATTAATCGACCGGCAGCAGCGTCGGAGGCACCCTGTGTATCTACGGCCATTCCGGGAAAATAATCGCGCGCGACCTCCTTATTATTGTCAGATCGACCGACCGATGAAAATGTTATTTACCGCTGCCAGCTGATTACCTCTCGTGTCAGCACTGGGTGTCCCGCGTGGATCTTGATAGCGCATCTCGATCTGATATGACAGTCGAAGCCCGCGAAAGAAAAATATCGCTCGATGATCAATAACCGCGTGTGCATACGTCGCGTTATTGATTATAAAAACAATAGGAAAAAGAAAACTACTCCAAGAGAAAAACGAGCATTTGAGCTGTCCAAAGAGTAGTTGCGACGCGCGGCACGTTACACGTCGCGCGTAACACACACGTATATTACACACACACACACACACACATACGTCGTTCGAGAAGTTGTTGCCAGGTGTGGGTGGCAAGTGTTGTAAGGTAATAAGTTGTCGGTGTAATAATTCTCGTGCGCCAAGAGAGAGAGAGAGAGAGAGAGAGAGAGAGTCCGTATTAAAACCGACCTGTCTCGCTCGCGATAAATCCTTGTCTGTCTCGCGACTAATGTTCGGAGTTTCTGAAAGGCAATCAACTGTATCAAGATTCGCCCACTTTTCGTAAAATTGGAGGAGATTTGGCGTGCGCGCGCCGCCGCTTTTGCGCCCCGTGCGCTTATCTGTTTGATGACCGGCAAGAAAACGCGGCAGAAATCCTGGAAGCGAGAAATCGTGCGCTTTTGCCGTTGCTGCGCTGCCGGCGATTTACCGCCGCAAGAAAGGCAACCGACGGAGAGAAAGGATGAAAAAGTCTGAGTGAATTTGCGGGATATTTTCACCCGTCGCGCTTTTAACCAATCTCTCTCTCTCTCTCTCTCTCCTTACTTACCGCTAAAAGAGACCAAACGGGGAGGATTTTCTTTAATTATAAATGAAACGTTAATAACATTTCCGCGCTAATCTTTTCCAGGTTGTACATTATCTTCTCTGTCTGTGGTTATTAAATAACAAAATTTATTTTATTTTCAATATGTGTGAATTTTTCGAGAAATCCTCTTGAAAAGTGACTGGAATCATCATAGCGCGAACCGTTCATCCACGACAGTCCCGTTCGTTCGTTTCGGCGAGATGTTCCCCGATCGTACTTTTCGCGCGAAATTTTCTTCGGGAAATAACGAGGGTCGTCGTCGTCGTCGTCCCCCGTTCTCTCGGCAAGGTGATGGTTAACGGAGCGAAAATTGGCGCGGGCGACGTGGCGTACCGTTTGAGATTCTCTTAGGAAGATTGCCTTTCGCGACCGAGCGCTCTCTTCGACTCCTTCGCGGAGGAGGTGATGTTATCATCGCTCTCGATAAAAAAAAAAAAACAATGGATGTCGGAGAGGCGTAATGAAAAAATATCGGTGGTTCCGCGGACGATGCCGAGTGACAGAGAGAGAGAGAGAGAGAGAGAGGAGGGAAAAGAAAGCGAACGAATTTAAATCTACCTTAAACCTTTTTGGAGAACGAAGATGGGATAACTCCGCGGATAGTCGCTAACGACAAGGATAGGCGAGATGGGAAACAGCGCGAGGGTGGAGACATTCCTCCGTATAAAACGAGTCGGATTTTAGTGCGGTATCCACAGTTAGGAAAGCAAAAGCAATTAAGATGGTTACTTGGTTATGAGACAAAAAGACGAAGCGGAACGAAGGTAGGAAGGTAATTACCGTGGTAACGGCTTGCCTCGACCGTGTGACCGTATCTCGCGGAGCCGCGGTAGCTTCTGGGGAAATTAGTGCTGGAAAAATTCATGCCCGCGGAAGATTTGCGTAAATTAATTTACGGCGCACCGAGTCGGCCTCCCCACGCGCTGCCCGGGAAAAAGAGGATAAAATTCAATTTTTAGGCCGAGGCCGCCGTCGGTCGGGGTCGACGAGGACGACAGGTTCCGCTGAGTCTCGCTTTTCTTTTTTACGAAGAACTGGCGATTGCTCACGACGATCTTAATCGGAGAACGTTTGCGTTTGCGCGCGCTTGATGTACAATATTATACAAAGCAAAAACATTAAGGAGATACAGCGGGTGTATTTATTAATTTTACTGGGGTTGTATCCGCTTGTTTTATTTACCGAGCAACATGATAATAATAATACATTTTTTATATACACACGGACTTTTATTTTTTACATCGTTTTTTTTACCAAGTTTTGAAACTATCTCGGGAAACTGTTTTCAAGTGCGAGATGATTTCATGCTCGGAGTCGGTTGCGCTCGGGAGATGCGGAGCGATTTGTTTTACCATAGGTACACTTAAAAGTATGATGTCGCCGTTAAACGGGTGCTTCGCGTACGTGCGTAGTTGCGTCGCATTTACGTAGCGGAGCGAGAGTTTATACATAACGCAACTCTCGCAGCTTTCTTTCCGGGACTCGGGAAAACGTGTTAAATAGAATTCGAGATATGGCGGGGAGGGAGAGGAGGTCCTTACCACTCTGTCGGCAGAAGAGACACAACGACGGCTGCTTGGAAGCCGGGCTCCTATTTTGCCGACATGGAGATGCGCATTAAACTCCCTCGTAATATTCCTATGACATTAAAGCAAATTTCAAGGCCCATGCGGGATTTAAGATGCCGGTTGCTTCCGTCTTTCCCTCCCGGGAAGTATAACGAATATTACTTTGTAAGGAATAATTAACAAAGACGTGCGCGCGTGCTCGAGAGAAGAGAGAGAGAGAAAGAGAAAATAATTGGCCAGGCATTCAGTGTCTGTCACAATCGCGCGACATTACGCGGGATTTGTATCTTAATTAACGTTAAATATCTTTGCCTGCGTTGCGATTCAGCGTCCGATGTAAAGGCATCCCGACTTGGTGCGCTGTGAAATTCGAAAAAATATTGCGCGCGCGCGCGCACGCGGTAACATCCCTATCTCGCGCTCCGTAAAAAAGAGAACCCGGGGAATTTATGGGTTTTCGTAAGCACGGCGGGCGCGGAATCGGTAAGGAAACTTTTTTACGGCGCACTTCTGACGAAGTTCGGAAAGTAACGAGGCCGCTCTCTCTCTCTCTCTCTTTTTCATCGTTTGGCTGCCGCCGCACTTGTTCGAAAACTCTCTCGTCGGTTCCTCGAGAGAGGAGCTTCTTTCCTTCGAGATCCGAGGAGAGAAAATCGCGTGCGAAGTCTTATCCTCCGCACGATGCGCACGAAGTCGAACTCCCCGATCAGACCGCGCGCGCGTGCACGTATATTTTTCTGTCACGGATGGTAGCAGCAGCGGGCGCGCGTTATCCATTCCATGTCGAGAAACTTTTAACATTATGTTAACTTGCGCGCGAAACGGACCCTTTCCTTCGATCGAGCAGAGAAGAAGGTGTGTTGGCACACACGGAAGTTCGGGAACGTGTGCCGCACGCGTGCCCGCCGATCGTATACACAATCGAATTCTCGAGAGGACATCTTTTCAACAGTTTCCGCGTACTTAATCGTATCGATTGTGCGCGGCGCGCATACAAGGCGCAATACGGAAGCTAATACGGAAAACTTTTAATGACTGTTATTATTTCGGTACGTAGTTTCGCAATTGGCGTCTAAATACGGCACCTCGCCGAGAGGGCTTTATAGGTATGTGAAACTCCGGCTCGTCGGCGATAGAAATTAGTTATTAGGTCGTGAAAGTTCACGACGTTATTATTATTCCGAATTCGGAGCCGAGCGACGAAATGGCGTGCGGAATTGTTCGCGGAACCGAAGCAGCGGAAAGTAGTAGTAGCCCTCCGCGTTCCTTCGGTATATTTGGCACGTCGAGAAAAAAAAAGGGAGAAGAGATCCCGCCTTTGTATTCGCCGATTCTTCTCGGTTACTTTTTGTCACGCCGACCGCCGCCGGAAAACCGTCGCGCGTAACACTGCGGAGTTTTATTTCTCTCGCTCGATCCACCGTTTTTTTTTTTTTTTTTTTTTTGAAACGCGCGTTATCTCGCACGGTTACATTTATTTTCTTTTGTCTTCTCGCTATTTGTTTTTTTACTTTGTAAAAAACGTTTACGTCGTTTTTGAGCAGCCAAACGATATCACATCGCGACGATACGCGTTTCATTTTGTTATCATTTCCGGTGAAAATCTTCTCGTCTCGCGGTTTTTCATTCACGGTGTTGCGCAGCTTGACGGAGTAATCGGCACAAAGTTCGGTACATGCTCCTCACGCTTAACGAAAGTTATGCGAATTAGCGGGAGTGCAGTGATGTCAAGTGCGCGCGCGCGCGAGAGAGTTTTTGCCAAGTACGCAAAGGAAGCTTTGAAGACGAGAGCGACGTTACGCTTTAAAATTCAGTTGAGATATTTTTCAACGTGATACGTTACACACACACATACACACACACATACACGTGCGCAAGTCGACTCATTTTGCGATCAACTTTGATGTTACGTTTGAAGAAACTTAAACCGAACCGATATCCGCGCGTACCGAAATATATAAGTTGAAGTTTTCGATCTGTCATTTTTTTTAGGGGGGAGGGCATACTAATAACATCAGAGAGGTAAATGAATTAAGGATACTTCGTGTTAAGGTTTCATGTGGTTATCGTGCTCGCAAAATCGAGGCAAAAGTCGCGAGTAATAAATCGCGACTAATAAATCGAACATCTGTAAAATATGCACACACCAGTCAACTCGGAGGTTCGGATCCGTTATCTGATAAAAGTGATTTTTCATTTCCGAGTGATTTATCCTTCTCGAAAGTAGTTCCCGAGATTGCTAATTATCGAGTCACGAGGTATCTCGAACGTAGTTTGGCGCGTTTTACAAGCGCCTTATTATTGATTATGAACGCCGTTATATCATAGCAAATGCCATTTGCTCAACACTGCGTGAAAATAAACCGTATACTCCCTCTCTCTCTCTCTCTCTCGTTGGGATGAGCGGATAAATCAAACCGATCGATCAAACGACTTACTTCAAATTTGCTATTCATGGAAATACAATCAATGTCTTCTTTTATAACTCGCGGAGAGATGAGACGAGTGTAGCGGAAAAAAGTGGAGTGTGTTTCGCATATAAAAACAAAAAAAAATAACAAAGGAAAAAAATGAGAGAAAATCGCGAGAGAGAGAGAGATAGAGAGAGAAGAGAAGCTAAAGACGCGGAATAATTCAAAGAAAATTTATCGCGCGTGGTCGGGCGTTTCGCGGAAAACATTATTTAGCGGCAAAATTTGTTATCGCGTTTGCAAAGATAGAATGTCGTCTTGGTAGATGATACGCTCAAAAGAGGGCCGTGATTTATGCTCGATATACAGCGAAGGAGAGAGAGTGGAAGGCCGGATATACCAAAGAAACGCTCACGCTCGCTGGCGAACTTGCACTTTATGCACGTATGAATACGCACGCGTGATCTGAATACCGTTTCCCCGCGAAGGGAGCCTATCGCCGGCTTTTCCAGAGATTGCGGAGGGAAATCTCTTCGTGAATTACCCTCGCGATGACCCACCGTGATGTCCGGCACGGCGGTTTTGCCACGTACGATCGACGAGGCTTTATGTCTCTTTCTCTCTCTCTCTCTCTCTCTCCGTCGATATATCGCGATACACACACGGCGGAACAGTATATTCCTAGCGCTCACAAAATCACGCGCGAATTCACCGTTCTATCCGCTCGTCCGTGCGTGGATTTTCATAGATTTTCCGACTGATGATTCGCGCAGTCCGAGTCGAAGCAATAGTGCGTGCGTGCGTCCGTGCGTGCGTGCGTGCGTGCATCACCAAAGGTCCAACTTGTCGAGGAAAAAATCGAACTCGTTAGAAAGAAAATTGGATGCTCGGTTAGAAATTTCCCGGTGCAATATGGCGTAACGCGCGCGCTTACTCGCGCGCGATGCCGCCGTATTTTGCGTTGCAAATTACGACCTGTGGCGGCCACGTGAAATTTTAAAAGTCGATCGGTTGAGCCCGTAGCCACGATGTAGCGTACATTAATCCCTTCAGACGCATTCAAGCGACGTATATATATATATAGTTTATTATCGTGAGATCGAACCAGGCCGCCGGCTGGAAGGGATAGTTACAAGATCGCTGTTTGCATCGCGCGATTAAAGGATCATTAAGACCTGCCGGGAAAGAAAAGACGCGCGCGGGGATCGACGTAAAAATCGACGCGATCAATACGCGCGGCTCTCACGCGGGTAATCGTGGCTCAAGATTTCTCTTTATACTCGCCGTCTCGTGAGAGAACGAAGTGACACACTGTAAAGTCGACAAACGTTCAGTCACTTTCCCGGAGTTTTATTGGCTGCGCGCTGTTCGTTCGAAATTGTCCTGACGCAGGTGATCGTTCTCGATCGATGTCCCCACAGATATATACGCGGAAAATTCTCTCTTCCTCTTCTCGCCGATCCCATTCGCGGATCACGTTTGTTTTTATCGGCGTCGGTAACGATTGGTCATGCCAACGACGAAGCGGCAAGTAACGAAGGATGTATGTTTGTTCGCAGACGCCCTGGTGGAGGAGGTGATCGCGGAGGCGGGGAAAACCGTCACGATGGAATGTCCGGGAGTGACGGAGGATTCGCTGGTGCTGATGCTCGAGTGGCGAGCGAACGGGATGCGCTTGCTCGAGTACAAGAGCAGAAGCACAACCGTCGTGCGGTTGAACTATCAGAACAGAATGTCGCTGTCGTTGAAAAATTATTCTCTGCATCTGCACCCCGTCATCGCCGAAGACACCGGTACGTACGAGTGTCTCGTGAACAACCGGAACGCGCCGGAAGCCGTGATCAAGCTCATCGTACGAGGTATGTGCTCTTCTTTAATCTTCTTTCTTTCTTTTTGCTCTCCGCCGGAAATAAATCGCGAAAACGACGAGAAAATGCGGTGACGTTACCGCTCTTGTTGATAAAATAAAAAAATTAAATACAAATAAAATAACGAAAGGCTCACCCTTCCGACCCAAATTAACGTCATTCTAATGGACTGAGCCTGAGTGGAAAGCAATTTATATGTTTATTGAATTTCTCCCTATGTTTCCGATATTTTATTGGCCGTGCAAATTTCAATGAACAATTTATTTTTTTTTTTTTTATTTTTGCAAAAGTGCGCCCTCGAATTAAATCGCGAGTGCAAAAAGCGTTTGTGTGTGCAGCTGAAAATTGGTCTCGCAAGCGTGGTCTATTGATAAAATTTTTACTTCTGACATGTTGTGTGAGATTTGATCGTGACTGTTAGGTTTTCGGCTCGGTGAGCGTTGCTGCGGTAAATGAAAATCTCGTTCCTTTCTCGTGCCCGGGGATCGTTTTGGTGTTGTGCCAATAAGCTTCATCGGGCGACCGCATTACGCTTTTGGTTTCGTTTTACTCGATGATGTCATAATTAAGTTCTCGGTTTTTGCACGCCGCGCCAGTTGTCAACTCTGATGACATCATATTAATCGATTGTACACCGCGCGTCTGATCGCGCTGAGTTTGAAAATTTTACACGCAGATAATTCTAGATAGATGGATCTCAAATAGATACTTTGAAACATCCTTTTTAACGCGTTTTTTCTCCTCGCGATGCGGTTCGTAATGAAATCTTAACTTTTCGTTAATACTTTATACAGTTTTGCCAAGTTTATTCTCCGCACTTTTCGAATTTCACCAATAACGCGTGCACTTATCAATATTTTCCGCTATATATGATCGAATGAGATATAAAAGCTCAAATGCGATTCTTCTGTTCTTGGCTGAGTTAAAAACGAGGAAGAACTTACTTGTCCCACTTATATTGCTTTTAGCCGATAGCTATACACAGATATATAGATATCAGAACAATTTTCCGATATATATGAGACTTTCTATCTCTTTCTCACAGTTTGACAATTTTATTTCCCAAAGTACAAAATATATGTGTGTTAAATCGCTTACTACTTTTTCGCATTTATAGACTGAGTGCATATAATTTAACATTTTGACATTTGAAACTCTCGTTGAAACAAGAAAAAACATCATTTCTTTAATGTGAAATATTTCTTTCGAAGAACCGCAAATGCATGTCAATATTTACGCGATGACAAATATAATTGCTTTCGAATTGACGAATGTATTGCGAAATCTTGCGCGAATTAAATTATTTTCTTCGCGTACATCAACGTCAGTATTTTTATTGAGTTGTGTTTTGTTTTAATTTAAGATACTCTCTTTTTTAATCAAAGCAACATGATACACCGCATATGCCGCGTGCAAATCTGACGCGAATGTATGTATGTACATACCGAGGGACGGGTTGTGGTTGCGGATCGTTTTTCGCGGGAAGAATTCGGTTTTGATATTTTTCAACTGACATATTTTCGCGCGGACTCGTCGAAATCCGCGGCTCATTCATCGGTTACAATTTGCGTTCAATGAACTAGTACACTACTAAACTTGGCGAGTTTACGCAAAGTTCGCGCGCGCGGAAGCGAACTTCGAAGAGGAAAGACCGGAGCAGGAAGGGGTAGCGCCACCCTTCTTAACTACCCTCGTCGTCGTTCGTCGGGCTTCTAATGCTTTATTTTAAAACCGAGTTTACGCCCCCTTCCCCTCGCGCGTAGAGTGTTTGCTTTAAGTATTTACGCCTGATTTGAATTCGTCACGTGCAACCCCGCCGCGTCAAAAGCAAACTTTTCCGCGAGCATCCTATAGACGACGACGACGACGGGCGGAATCATGGGAGTACGCGCGGCATAACTTCGGTCGCATAAGTTTAGCCCCCGCCGCCAACCAACTTCGCCGCAAAGTAAAAAAAGGAGAGAAATGGCGAGGGTCCTATCGCGTTATGTCGCGCGCTGATTTGCATTCAATGCACGATCCGTTACTCAATTTGACTAAAAAGTTTCGAGCCGCTAAAAACGACCGGGAAATTACGCCCATCGCGGCGGGAAGGGGCTCGCAACTTGCTCGCAACTTTCGCATCACGCGACAATATGGTTCTCAGGGAATCAATGTACGTACTATTTGCTCTTTCTCTCTTTTTCCTCCTAGCTCGTGATCGAGAAGCTCGTGAATTTACATTTTTCATAGTCGAGGACTACTTGATTTTAAGCGACGTACATTCATAGCGTATCTTACAACTTATATTATGATGTATACGTATGTTCTGGCGTACGTGCCTGCGCTTGATATCCGGAGCACGTAACACTTCCGCGGTATAACCAATATTCGCGTTACGTCAACCATTAAAACGAATATTTTTCAAATCTTAGGGACGCGTATATATGTGTATACGTATTACGCGCACACATCTTCCGTTCCCGCGAGATTGATTCTCAGCTTTTTCTCGCATCTGATTTTCATAAAAATGCTCTGTGAAAAATTGCCAAGACGAAACACGCGATCTCTGAAGAATGATTTCCGTATTGTTACGTATTTATGTCGATTCAATATCTGCGATTTATTTTTATTTAAATAATAATACCCGATTTAAAGTTCTATATTTTGTTCGATGAAAGAAAAAAAGAGAGATGGATGGAAATTACAAGAACACTTTCTAATTGCCAACAAGTCTGTAAAAAAATGATTTATACGACTTGCAAACTCCGGAAAACTCTCACGCGCTCAAAAAAAATAGTGGCACGCTCGTGTGATCCGAACTACGGACGGACCAAGTTTTCACCGAGTTTATTTTCTCGTTAAGAGTCGGCAGGCTCGCTGATTTGTTTGATGAACGAGGATCGGTTGAAAGGCGGCAGATATACGCCCGGTTCGGGCAACGATATCGCGAGCGTAACAAAGGGTCCAAAGGGAACGCCCGGAACGAGCTTCGAATTATCGTCCCTCTCTTTTCCTCTCACTCTCCGGGTAAGCGCGAGTCGTTTAACAGTGTGACGTTTTTTCGGCTCGCGGCAAAACAGTTTCATTCATATGCATGACAGGATACGCGGTTCGTCGTGAAAGGGAGCCGGGGACAGCGAAGCGCGCACGCGAGAGGGAAAATAGGGAGAAATGGGGGAAAGAAAAAGAGAGAGAGAGAGTGTGTGTGTGTGTGTGAGAGAGAGAGAGAAATGGAAACCTTCGCGGAATCTCGGTAGCGGTTAACGAGTCGCGATTATTCGTCTTATTTCGCTTTAACGAGCAGATGCAGAAACGCGTCTTTCGCGTTTTTACTTGACGTTACACCATCCGTGTTGATCACTCGCTTTCACGATTATGCGCGCTCTCCCTCCCTTATCCGAAAATCGAATTCTTCTTCGATAGGCGAATGTAGGGCAAATGGGGGAGAAGATTTTTATTTCGATACAAAATTCGCGCATGTAAGGGTTGTGGTAAAAATCAATTTATATCAACTGAAAGTTGATTTAATGCGACATTAGCGAACGTATATATGAATATAAATAATGTTTAACAATGTTCTTCGCGCTGATGCAGCGTGCAACATCACGTGTCGTCTATCTACGATTCTGCTCTTGTGTCGATCTCTCTCCGCTCTCGAAGATCATTCGAGCGTTACCTCTGATTTCAAGTGTTTTTTCAACTTCTCTGTTTTGAAGAGACCTACAGTCAGTCGATTTTTAAAAGCCTCATTTGGCAAAACCGCTCGTTAACGGGATGTTGAGTACAAAATACTTGTCTGTATGTCGTGTCAGTGCGCATTTCAAATGTCAAGATTCTCGCTGAGAACTGTTATTACGGTAAATTCTACATTCCCAAAAATCGATCTTTCTTCCTACATATATATATATATATATACACATGTAGATATTGTTAATAAAATACGAACGTCACGAAATGCTTGCTCTCGTTTGGAAAATTCATGCGCGACACGAGACGTCGCGCATTCTTATGCGTCACGTGTAGATGACGAGACGGGGGAAGGGCCGGAGAAAGAGCGCACAGTGTAGTAGCTCGCGACTATAGGTGATCTGAGAATCGAGTTCGAAATGGATAGAGGCGGAAAAGAAATGTGCTCTTGGTGGAACAAATAAAATTGTTCCCCCTTCGGGATTACCGTGCTGCATACATTTGTCGTGCGTTCTCGTCAGCTCTCTCTTTTTCTCTCTCTCTCTCTTTCTCCTCTCTCTCTTTTTCTTTTTCAGAAGAGATCTCTCTCCGTTTCTTACGCTCTCTTTCCACCGCCGTCACATTTGTTCGTTCCGCTTCTTTTCGGTTGATTTTAGTGCGGGCGAGTCATCTAGTTTGCTCGTGACCCAAGAGACAAAAGCTCCATCGACAGTTATTCCTTCGGCGGCCACTAAGCCATGAGTGCTGTTTTTTATTCGGGACGTCTCGTTTAAAGACGAGGGGGGGAGACAGGGGGAGATGAGAGAAACGGCGCGGGCGAGCTTCTCGGCGAATGGCCTCGTTCGATTTTATTTGATGTCAGAGCGAAGGGATCGCCTCGCTGCCAACAGCCACTACGACAGCCGGTAGTAGTCGATTCTATTGGAATGTTCATCTCCCCCTATCCCCGCGATACCCACGTAAAAGAACGCACTAATGCTCCGCGCGCAGCGATGCACGCACGAGCGATTCCTAACCACGGACAATGCTTTTGCAACAGTTCCTGTTATCGAGAGTTCGTGTGTTCCTTTACTCAAACTGTGATTTTGATTTATCCTCGAGAATTTTTGCACACACTTCTTTTTCTCACGAAAAACACACAAAAGACTGACGTTTTTATTCGTCGTTGCGCGAGAAATCCCTTTGCTTGGTGCGAAGATTTTATTGAGCAACTTTCCGTTTTATAAGATTGTTTTTCCAACGCGTCATCGCGCGTTTCTCTTATTTCGCGAATTTACGTATACACGTATAGAATCCGCGACGATTCGCGCCTCAATATATACATATATATATATTTTTCAGGACGCGCGCGAATATTGCGAGAAAAAAATTGGTAACGCGATTTGTAACGCGCGCGGGCGGATGACGGGCCAGCGATAAATTTGCGATAAAAAATTTCGAAGGGCTATCGCACTTTTTGTGAAATTAGAGTATCAGTCTTGCGTTACATTGAAGAGCGAGGGGTGAGAAGAGGAGGAGGGAGAGAAGGGATCAAAGTCTGCGGTGCGCGCGAGCCACGAGATTTATTTTAACATCGCGGCGGGTACACCGATCGTCCGAGTGAACTTCCGCGAAACATTCTTACCTCGGGAGTATACAGATGGAGTGAGTTTTTCTCGCGGACTTCCCTCTTTCAAAAGAGGGGGGAGGAGGAGGAGAAGAAGGAGGAGGATATAAGAGAACGTACTGCCGTTTTCCACTAACCGACGAGGTGAACGCGAGGAAGACGCGGCGCAATTCGAAAAGTTGGAAACGATTCGCCGAAGAGCTTCGCCGTTCTCGCGGATTAGCATACTATTCGTTCACTGTTACTCGCCCTATTCCCGGGAGTGATCGAGCAACGGCGATTTGGAGGAGTTTCACGCGCGCGTTTCTTTTCCATATAACGAGATAAACCACTTAAATCGCGCGAAGCATCTCAACATGTTGAGTAAATTACGCGATTCAATTAATTGCGCAATATCTGCGGAAACGACCGAGTTGCGCAGAAAAAACAACGAAACTCACAGTTTAGGCGACATTGTTTTTTTTTTTTAATCATTTTTTTCAGAATAACAATTGGAATAATTTATATTGTTTAAACTTTCGTGTGTGTCGCGCTTTCACGGGGGTGCGCTTTTCACACAGGTGTTTTTTTTTTTGTGTTTCATTTTTCTTTTCATTTTTTCTGTTTCATTTTGTTTTATTACGTGCCTTGTTTGGCACGTAATATATATAATACAGCCTAGAAAATTAAATTGATATGATAAATAGAGAAGATTAAATTGATATGATAAATAAAATTACAATAGGGGGCTATAAATCTAGTCTCGAACAAAAACATACATATCGTTAAGCCAATTATTTTATAGCCGTTGTATACACGTACAACGGGGATTTTCTGCTCTGCTTATGACCGGGTTTTCTACGCATAAAATCAGCTTTTATTGCGGATTTAATCGGCGGAAATAGAACGGAGATTATATTTACGTGATTGTGTGTCTAGCTTGTTCTATGACGTTACGGCTGACCGGTTGATTTTACGAGATAAATGACTAGTCGCGCGTCGAGCCTTGAATAAAGGCAACGATTTAACGCGCGCGAGCGCACGGCCGCTGCGCGATATAAATGTGCTCCGCCGACTGGAAACTACTCCGGTTTCGAAGATAATGAAGCGTGCATTGAAAAATGCCAGCTTTTCTAAGCCAAAGCGCACGGCTTACTTCGACAAATCTTTTGCGCAAATTGCCGGCGTTGAGCTTTAATACGTTTTATCGCCTTCTCCTTGAAATAAGGTATGTGTTACGTCGTCTCTCCCGCGAGAGTTTTATTTCCCTGACACTCGACCTGACTACGGCGCGTTTTATTTATGACAGTGATGTACATTAATTTTTACGTGTGTGTCATATTTGTAAAAATAGTTTTACATTGTAAAATCTTGAAGATTTTTATTTGCAATCACAAGCACAAATTAGTGATATATATATATATATATATTTGTGTGTATTTGTTATTGTGTTAATTATTTTATAATTATTTATAATCATCGGATTGTAATGAATTTCAATTCGTTTATAAACTTTCTTTGTAGGTAAATAATTTTTCAATCTTGATTATAAATTTTATTGTATTTACGCGTGTTGTAATACATTTAGTAGTTAAAGACGATGACTAGTCAGCCATGCCGGTTTCAATAACTTCTCCTCGTCGATAGTTTTGCCACGTCGTCGTCGCTATCTACGACAGACTTCGCAACATAAAAGGAGTTGTTTTTCAAAATATTTACATTGAATAATTTTGTTTTCTACAAATAACGCGTCGCGAGTTCTGGAATAACAGATCCAAAAGATATTGACGACACGATATTATGTACAATGAAATATCTGCATATAACGAATATCTCGCGACTCGTCACGACGACGCGATTAATTAAATAATTAAAATGAGCTTAATTTGCGAGAAATTCGCAACAAAAAGCGATCACACGAAACCGACAACAATTTTTAATCAATTAAACAATGAAGCTCGAAGTTGTTGAAAAACACAAATAATTCAGATCGTTTTTACCAGCAGCGAAGATCTTCGAGTAGTTTAATTTTTATAAAGATAAGTTTTTTTGAACACTCGTAATCTCATAATTTCTTGTAAAATGTGGCGTTTCAGTTCGCCAATTAAAAATAGAAATCAAATGACTGCGTTATAAGATTCTGCAATTATTTAAATTTACGATCAACATCTTAGCCGATCACATATCGCAATATTTTCTTTTTCGGGAGCGCGTTAACAAAGCGAGCGTCATTATATTTGAGAACGAGCTTATGCCTTGTAAACCCGAACATTAAGACGACGTTGTTACTTAGCCAAAGGGGAAATCTCGCGAGGGTGTAAACTGTTCTTTTCATAAATTAATTTCCATTCGTTTTCCCGGCCAACGAAAACTTGCGACTAACTAAGAACCGAAACCTTCATCCGAAGTCGCAGCTGCCACGAGTCACGTTCGTCGTTTTCTTCGGGCATTATTATTGAAATGATATTCAGTGCGAGGTTCGTTCGTTTTTTCTGTAAACATTTAAAAGTTCGTTAATAGTTGAAAAAGTTGTCAACGGAAGCTGCGAAAGAACGGAAAAATGCAGGCGGAAATTATCGCATAAATTTCCCGCGTGAAGAAAACTTTTACGGAGAGAATTTTTAATAATTACCGAAAGAGCGAGATCGAGTCGTCAAGAAATACACATCGAATAGTCGCGGGTTTCCATGGATTTAATGTGAAGAAAAAAACATTACCACGTAGTTTTTTTTTTTTTTTTTTTTTTTTTTAATTTGCGCACGCGATTGGAGCTTTGACTTAGAAGAATTTGTAGAACATTCTGTCTTCTCTTTTTACCGAGGACTCGCCACACAGCGGCGAATTGTCGGAGTGAACAACAGCGCGAATTGGACCATGAAAATCTCGCGACCGAAATCTAAAAGACAGAAGATCAGAAGAGGGAGAGAGAGAGCGGAGGGAGAGAGAAATATTCACCGAAAATTTCAATCCGAGTCAAATGCGCCAGCTGCATTTATACGTTTCATTGTATATACGTGTGTGTGTGTGTGGGTGTGTGTGTTGGGTGTGTAAGAGAGAGAGCGAGAGAAGGAGAATCAAAGTGCGCGCGTATCCGTGTGGTTGTCGATACCGAAAGGAACTTTGTAGCCGGCATAGTTGAAATACTTGTGTGTGCCGGTGTACATGTGAAAGGCAGAGATAAAGAGAGGGAAAAGAGAGATAAAGACCCGGATTTCGTAATATCTCGAATGCGTAGCCGAGTATTTCATTGGCGACGGGATATCAATATTGAATCGATAAGTAACGTCGCTTGATACGTTTGAAAGCTTCGAATCGCCGCGCAAAAGTAGAAAAAATGTAATCCCCGCATAGAATCCTTTTTCTAGGTTTTGTTTCAACAATAGGATTTCCTCGAGATGTAATCTTTTACACACTTTTCTCCGGCATTATTTTCTATATCTTTTCTACATATCTTAATATTATCTATAATTACATTAATAAAATTTATTCATTTTTTTACTGCGCATATATTTGCACAAGATTATTAATCTAAAAATTATCGGGAAGAGAAACTCGATAGCAGCAAATTCCAACACACGCGCATTTATTGTCGCTTTGGAGCAAAAATCTTTTTTTTTGTTTTTCGTTGGCAACGTGACGTCAGTTATTGCACGTATTTATCGCAGCTAATGAGACTGTCGAAAGCCACGATCTCCGGTGCGGCTGCTCCACCGTCAGGTAGAAGGAATTAATTGCGGAAACCGATCGGGGACATGAACGTCGGATCGAACGTCGAGGGTAGCTTCCGAAGCCTCTCTGTGTCGGGGGGTTAGCCGACGAAAGCCGTGGAGGAAGAGAGAGGTCTTCGGAGAGTGTCTTCGGGGAGGCAACTGCCGGACCGGTAGTGGTCGCGTATTGCCCTGGCATAGAGGTGAATAATGCAACGCATCACATCGATGGAACCGCCGCCGCATCCTTTCCCTCCATGCCGTTGCAAATCTCATCTAGCAAGATCTCGAGTCTCTCCGTACCTGTCCATCCTCTTTCGACACTCCCGAGGTCTGTCGTCCGTCGATGGCATCTCTTCCTTCGCGTTTCACGATCATTCGTATTTATGTGTATTTGATTATATCCGGATCCGGGGAAAATATATATAGTCGAGATAGACGATGCAGCTGTGCGATTCGATTTCGGTGTCGCCGCGCGGTGAATTCGAAGAGCGATATTTCGCTAACAAGAACGCGGCACGCTGCTGTTTTTTTATTTTATTTTTTTTTTAATTTTTTTTTTTGATAAATTTATTCTTTTTGACGAAACGTATACTGAAACGCGACACGCGTGTTTCTCGTGTTTTTCTTACACAAAAAAATAAAAGAACGATATTACAATTTAGCGGACAATACATCGGAACGCGCAAATGCGACTATTAGACGGCTTAGCTTTTAAAGAGGTCGAGAAGCACGAAGAGAGCAGCTCTCAAGCTCAATGCGGCGTAAGGAAGTAGGCGTGTCGAACCCTTGCGTGTGGGTGTCAGACCAGCGGCTTGTGTCCAGACCGGAAGCCATGGTTACGAGGTGACGACGCATCACGACGTGTCGTCATCTCGTTAAGTAAGAGATGTTTGTTTTTTATACACCGCGAACTACCATGGCGATATCGATTTTATTCGCGACTTTGTAACGCGAATACAATCTATATGCGTATGCAATTCAAATACATCTTGGATCTCTCGTTGTCAAAATTATTCGATAAAATAGAAAAAATAAATTATAATACGAAATTAGGATTTCTAATTACTGTAGATAATAGATACGGCTTTCTTTCCCATTACAAAACGGCTCGCGATATATTAAACACGCTCGCCTACCAAGTTATCAAATATTAATGCCGGCATTATCATATTAATGCGATATACATAAATATGAGAGACATCGCGCGTTTGCGGAGATTGATCAGACAGTCTCGGTAATGTCCACGTTCGCGTAGGAAGCCGGGGGGAGGAAGGGGGACGACGAAGAAAAGAAAAAGAAGGAAAGGAAACCCCGACCATGTCAGAGGTGTGTGTTGGGACGGCTGTAAATAACCGTTTCTGTCAGACTATACTATAGTTTATAGCTAATTTAACCACATTTCTCTCTTACGGTGCGCGTATATGCACATGCGCTTAGGTTAACGAGTTTGTAACGAGAAAAGCGACGTCGGGCGCATCCTCCTGTATGTGTCGGAGGTTTTCTTTATTTTGCGCCCTATTTCTCTCTCCCGTCCGCCCGTTCGTCTCCCCTCGCGCAGATTAGCGCACCGGCGCCATTGATTACGGAAATCGCGGCGTTAACTAACTTGCCATCGCGTTGTCCGCCGAAAACGCACTTTCGTTGTCGGTCGAGCTGACTCGAGGAATTTTCCGGAGCAACAACGATATTTTGCGAAAAAAAAAGAAACAAAAAAACGCGAGCGGGTCATCCAATCTATTCCCGGTTCTAAGCATTAAAGAGAGAAAGCCCCTTTCCCGCGGACAAAAACCGCCTTATATTGCGTATATTAAATTGTTTTATCGCTGCGTTAGAAAGGAAGAGAGAGAGAGAGAGAGAGAGAGAAAGAAGCGCTGAATTAAAAATTTAAAACATCTCTGTGTGGTTTATATTCAACATCTCTATTTTAAACTTGTACAATAAACTGTCATATATAACTTACGAGGGGGTGGCGCGCCGTGTTCAATTTTTATTTATACCGTCTCTGACATGTCGACGAATTCTTCGAAGTATACAAGTAATCGGGCCTGCGCGCCGCGCGGCACTGCTACTTACCGGTCGATACATAAATGCGCGAATTCCGACTCGTGCGTCGAGTTCTCGGGGAAATCTCCATGAATATTGCGCGTCCCCGACGTGGTTCCGACGACAAAAGTTACACACTGTCGGAGAAACGTACACGCGTGTGTGTGCATGTGTTATAACGGTGCACGTTTCACAATTCGGAGTCCGTGTGCAGTACCATTTTGCATGTGAAATCGTGGAAAAAAAATCGCGCAACGTCGAATACTCGCAGGCGAATATTCTTAATTAACGAATGTGAGGACGGAAATTAACAGAACAAAGCTCGCGCAAATCGAAAACGGACGGAAGTAAAAGGGTTCCGCGCGTGTTCGCATTCAACGACGGGAGAAAATTGCCCCGTCGCGCGCGTTCGTCAGACGAATAGCATATATATATATATATGATTTACACCGAGATAGTTTTCTGAAACACATTAATCCCGGAAGTAGAAAGCTGCTGTGTGGTGGCGAGCGCGCGCGGTGTTGGCCGCGAGTGTGATAACTCCGTGAGCGAGTTTAAGAAATGAAAATCCAGAGAAGAGAACGCGGCGAGCGAAATGGAAACCTGGGAGAAGAGAAACATCGAGCGCGCGCGGGCTGTTGAAGAGAGCATATAATTTCTTAGAAAGCCGAAAGCGCGCGCCGAGACTGCGAGGGAAAACTTCCCTTCCCGAGAGAGTCATATCAATCTCTTCCATTATCAAATTAGTTTTCGATAAAAAAAACTCGCGTTTCTTCGCCCCCGCGGTATTTACTCATGCATTTCTCATTTGACCCGCCTCGCTCGTCGTTCTCTCGAATGTCGCGAGCTCAACACGCCCGGAGGAAAATAAAAATGGTTTTCCCTACGGGAAACCAAGTCGTTAGTTTTGTGCGACACGTTAAAAAATTGTTACTGTTAAACAATCTTGCAAATTCTTTTCGTAAAATTTGTCTCGCTTAAATGGTCGTCACATCCGCAAGAAGGGAATGGGAAAACTCAACCCCAGATGCGAATGACATGGCGCTCAACGTGTTAATGAAACTACGTGTTAACTATGTACAACTGTAACGACATAAGTTTTAACTCGCTCTGTGATTGTCATCGCAAATTTTCAAGATCGTGTTCTACATTTTCTTTTTTTTCTTTTGTAAACTTTCTTGCGTCTACATCAGCGAGTGTACTACTATTTTTGCGAGCCAGAGTTCGTAGACGGAGGCGAGAAATAACTCGCGGGAGAAGCACACAACGGTGTTCGTACAAACTCTGGAAAAATTACGAAAGCGATAATGCGCGCAATGAAACTGCGCGCGCTTGTTCTCACGAAGATACGACTTGATCTGCGCCGCAGATTTCGCGGAGTTGTATCTGTGCACCGAGTGCACATCAGTGAACACGCGATCGGGATGAAACTTTTACGAGGCGCAGCGGCGAGGAGAGATCAGAACGCGAGAGACCGTAAGAAAGTTTTCGGTTTCATCGCACTAACGACATCGTTAAACATGGCGTTACACCGACTGTCCGTCAACGATCTTATCGCGATAATACAGCGGGCGACATAATCAGGATAATGTTCGCGGAAGAGGAGAAAGGTCGGTTTTCCGGCCAAGAGGAAAGGCGTAAAAAAAAAAGAAAATAAAGAGTGAGGTAGAGAGAAGGTTAATTTTACACGCGGAAGGCAAAAGTTCCGGCGAACTTTTAAAGCATTCAATATAAGGACACTGGACCGCGCGCGCGAGAGAAAGGAAGCGAAGTCCCGTGCGCGGGCGGAGAGGAGAGAAGGAGAAAGAGAGCGGGATTACCCCGGAGGTATATCCCGAACTTGTGCAAGAAAAATTGTATCAAGGGTCCCGCACAACCCGAGGGAAATTTCCATATAATAATTAGATACTTAAATTACTCTCATAAAGGAGGATGATTAAGTCGGATATCCTTACCCTCACTCGGCTCTTTTTTGTATTGCTACGGGCGAAATCGCGCACCGTGATTCGCGGAGGGGAGAGAAAGAGAAACTCCGCTTTTCTCGGTCGTGAACTATTTTTTTTTTTTTCGTGACCGCGCGCGCGCCCACTCCATTTTGTCATTTTCCCGGCACGAAATAACTTTCCAGAGAATGGGAGGTAGAGAATGGAGAGATTCGAATATGCGGAATTGTATGCCGTTATTATACGGCCGAGATATATATTTTGTGAATTATTATTATTATTATTAGCGAAATAACAATAGAAAGATAAAGCACTTAAAGTCCAACGGCGGATGTTCTCGCGCGTAACATATCCGAGTGTAGCAATTACATCACACGATTTTTGTTCCAATCGAATTTTGCTAATTATATTATTGAAAAAAAATGAACTACAATTTAAATCTCGCCTCTATATCATTATCAGTTTACACACAGGGTTTGGATATTTATTTATTTACAGAGGACTAATTAAACACCGTCGGCTGCATTTATGAAATTATTTTAATATTTATTCGCATATAAATAATAAATCCTAAACACACAAATACACGCACATACATATTTTAGATCTATCTGTTTAAAACTCTCTTGTTCAATCGGAGAGAGCTTGTTACGACGATGATAATGAAATGCAAAATCGCGCGTCTCGTTACCCGCGCGCACACACGTCGCGCTTATTATTAATTCAAGCGTTTGTTAATTCGTCGAAATATTTTTTCTTCGTGGTGTCAAGGATTTTCGCGTGTTGAGCTTTGTGCTAATTGGCCCGGCGCGACGCAACAGCGCGGATTATGCTAGTTAGGAATTCAGCCGGCTACCAAAGTTTAAACTGTACCAATGGCGGGAGGACGCTTTAAGATTCCACACGCTTCTCGCGGAGAACGGAAGAAATGAGGGAACGGGGATGGGAAAAAGAGAGATAAAAGAAACAAAGCTAAGAGACAGCGAAGAGAAGAAAAACCTAAATAAATGAAATAAAAGTGAAATCGATCGAAAGAAGAGAAGACAGAGGGAGAGATGCGGAATAATAAATACGATTGTCTTCCGTTCGTCGGGGTAATGGAGTAACAAGGCGGCGTGCATTCTCTACTTTTCTCTAGATATCGCTTTCTCGAAAACCCGTAAGAGTGGTTGATTTACAGAAATAGAGTGACAAAAAACGCGAGAAACGCGACTGCTACCGACGAGACGTAAAAGCTCCCCGATTGTTGCAAGAAATGCTCGCAAATATTATAATATGTAGCACTTACAGTCGCTGATCACATCTGCGATAATAACACACTACCTTTGTTGGCTGCGTGTCCGGAAAACACCCCCAATCGGATTCAGAATCTTCGAAACGTAATGGCACTGTCAATGACACTGTTTGCGCGGGAAGAAGAACGTGATCGCGTCTAATCGCGCGCGATCGCCGAATTCCGCGAGTATTCGGAAACGAAGGCGCCCGAGCCCTGTCGAGGGCGCGCGACGGCGAACGATCGACCGAGATCCAGAAGTCATTATGGCGTCGCGCGGTACGGGTGATCTCTCCGAGTTTGTCGTTCGTTGTGTGTTAATCGTCGCGAATCCGATCGATATGTGGTGCCAGGATTACGCGGCGGTGATACCGAGGATCGCGGAGACGTACCGAAAGTGAATATCGTGTGGATTTGTACGACGTTCGTGTTGTGTCTTGTTGCCGTGTACGCGCGGTTTGTTTGCCGTCGGATCGTTGTTCCCCTTTCGATCTCTGTACTACTGATGTTGCGTTATCACAAGGGCAACAAGAATCACGTAAATTGAAATGCGCAGTTTTCACGTAGTGCTCGAATCGAAGCGATGGCGAAATAATTTCGTGCATCCGCGAATCGAAGAAAAGTTGGACGGTAACAGTCTGAACGTAGCCGTTCCGTCGGAACGATCAAGATGGCGTTTCCGCGTTCCGAAGTGCAGTTTCGTTTCGCGGCGGTGACACCGAGGATCGCGGAGAAGAACCGAAAGTGAATATCGTATGATTTATACGATGTTCGTGTTGTTACGATGTTTTGATCGTACAGCGGTACGGGCGTCGTTTTTTGCTGCCGTGCTCGCGGTTTGTTTACCGTCGGATCGGTGCTCCTCTTTCCGATTTCTGGACTACTAGTGTTGCAATATCACAAACGCAACGAAAATCACGTAAATTGAAATGTTTGCGCAGTTTTAACATAGTTGCGCAGTTTTCACATAGTGCTCGAATTGAAGTGATAACGAAATAGTTTCATGCAGCCGCGAATCGAAGAAAAGTTACACGGTAATGGGCTGAACGTCGCGTTCCGTCGGATACTGAAGATGCAGACAACAAGATGGCGGTTTCCGCGACGAGGTGATGCCGAGGATCGCGGAGAAAAACCAAAAGTGAGTAATTATCGTATGATTTGTGCGACGTTAGTGTTGTGTTTTGATCGTACAAAGGTACGGGCGTCCGTGTTTTGTTGCCGTGGACGCGGTTTGTTTGCCGTCGGATCATTGCTCGCCTTTCGATTTCTGAATTACTAATGTTGCGATATTACAAATACAAACGAAAATCGCGTAAATTGAAATGCTATTTGCGCAGTTTTCACGTAGTGTTCGAATCGAAGTGATGGCGAAGTAAAATTCGCGAAACGAAGAAAAGTTGCACAGTAATAGTCCGAACGTCGCGTTCCGTCGGATCACAATAAGTATAATATATCGCATATTATCCTGGAAAAAGTCGTTCAGTGTAATTAGTGAATTATGGAATTAGTGAATGTGTGACTCTCGTATACTCTTCCTGTGGATCATTGGATGTCACGTTCGGAGCGAATGGATCGTAAAGTGGATGTTGGCGTGGACTCAGTGAAGGAATCGAGAGCGACAGACTCGCTGTCGAGTGGTGAGTCCGTGTTTTTTTATGTTTACGCAATTAAATGCGAAACAATTTGTCTTGCTTACTTTTTTATGAAATAATAACGGAGAAAACATTAAGTCCGACGCTGCATGTTCGTGCAATAATATACTCGATTGTAATAATTGTGCGCAAGTTTTTAATTTAGCATTTATTTAACTAAATTTTGTTAATTACCAAGTAAACATTTACAAGCTTACAAAAGCACATTTTAAATTTAATTGTTTTTCGAAGAGATAAATTAATTTCACGGACAAAAATAATTATTTAAATTGTAATTAAATACTACTTGAACTGTTAAGTATTTTTTACGATACACACATGACAGTAAAGTTGATGAGATACGCTGTAACACTGTATGCTCTGTTGTACTGTAATGTCGACTTGGAGAATACGCTTCCGTGAAAAATATTGAAGACATTGTAGTTGCGGAGTTTTAAGAAAAATTATACTTTTTTGTTTACCGAGACGCGCGAGACAAACAGCGTCGTGACAAAACGGTATCTCCGTCCTTTTCCACGAAGTGTATATACGCAAGAGTGAGATTCGGTTCGGTGAACTAGTAAGCGCTTCCGCGCACTCGAGGATTGCTCCAAGTTGTTACGACGTCATTTCCAGTTAGGCAACTCTAGTCGCTCTCTCTAGCTGCATAGAGGCCGCAATATGTCAAGCAATTGTAATCGTCTCTTGCCAATGAAACCGGGAGGGGGTTAACAACGGAAACCACTCTAGTCGAGTTACCGTAAATATCAAATCTTACACGCGCGTATTATTATCATCTCTCCCTTCCCTTCCGCGATGATCGTGCAACAGAATTTCTTCTCTTTTGTTCGCTCGAAAAGTCGGCCATCAGAAATTACCATCGCGCTCTCTCCGGACAGATTCTCAACCCTTTCGAAAAGGATAAGTCGCGTCGCATGCATACATATCCTTAGGGTCGATCGAAAATTTGAACCGCGTCAGGCTCGCGCTCGGATCATTTCGGGAATGAAAGTCATTTTCCGATAAGATCCGGATGCGCGCGCACTCTCGCTCGCTCGCTCCTCCGTTTAAACCCTCGTGCTGCAATTGCTGCGAGCATTGATCCGAAGTTTAAGCGGGAGTCTCTTGCGCGAACAGAGACGAGTTCACGCTAGTGGCTTTAGCCTACTTTATCTTGAGCAACAAAGACGAGGTGGACGTGAGAAACAGAAGGAGACGATCAACGTCGGGGTTGGGGATTGGGAGGAAGGACTCGGGCTCGCTGCTGATTGTTGTACATATATACACACACACATATCTCTCTCTATGTTTCTCTCTGTCTTTCTCTTTGACGCTCTCCCGAAACGATCGCGTGTGAATATCTGGATTCCTAGCTGTATTCCATGCTCGACTCTCTCTCTTTCTCT
>QVNW01003910.1:0-17821 GCA_014825475.1 Pseudomyrmex flavicornis
TCCCGAGTTCGAATCCACACCGTCGGATTTTTCCGGAACGGTCTCTTTCAAGTCGAGTTTATCGATTGAAAAGCGACCTGAATTTTCGGTCTTCCGAATGGATCGTGGATATAAATGAATCGTGGATATAGAAGTGGAGTGTTGAAAAATATTGTAAATATTTCCCCTGAGGGGAATCAATTAAACTTCCTTTTTTTTACTTGTGTTAATTGAGAGCTAGTGAGAAAATAATTGCGTAACTGCGGTAATTACAAATGTAAGACATATTTGCATATCAATAACGATATAGAAGCTTTTTTATTAGATTTATGTAATAATAAAACGAGCAAAAACACTTGTTTTTTTCCTGTTTCTGAGTAAGTGCTTTATTAATTTATGGAATGTAATTAAATAGGTGCGTGAAAACTATAAAAACGCGCATGCGTATGTACAACACGTGTGCAAGAGAAAATTAACTTCAATAATCTTTCCTCTTGAAATATTGCAGCAGCAAAGGAATGGCCAATATGAGGCAGAAGGTAACTCTGCCGCAGCGATACTGTTAGGAAATTTTTATACATAAATATATGCATTACGATAAAAAGTTCGGAGTATTTAATAGACTTTACTAATTTATATTAGCGTTATATAACATTCTCACGTAATTATTATCGTAAATGAGACATGATGTTTAAGAAATATTTATTTAATATTTTATCGCGCAATCTTATTTTGTACCTATATGTGTTACAATTGTAGATACAAGATGGGGAAATTATGTAGGTGATAGGAAAGTGTATACTGCACATACACACATACACTCACACACGCACGCATAAATATACACGCACACGCATACGCACATTCTCTCTCTTTTTCGCGCGTTTTTGCACCTGTCCGCGTACTCGTGCTTGTTCGCAACAAAAATTTATCGTAACACATGCTATAGAATACAAAGAAACACAAGTGAAATATTATTTAATTTATCCGACATAGAAATACGGAGAAACATTATTTAATCTATATGAATGTTTGATCAAAAAATGATGAAGCAACAAAATAATAAAGCGATATAAGACAAATCTCTTTATCTGTCTTGAGCTTCATAAAAACGTAATTAATGAGATGACGTCATGAAGAATATTTTATTGTGACTAGATTGTATTACGTATCGAAACATATCTATATATTACGTCTACAAAAAAACATGTTTACGGACAAACGCGCAATGAATGCTTTTGCATTCCGCGTTTTTACATCAAAAAGCAAAAATTTCTACTCTCCGGAACATTCTTTCCACGCGCTGTTCTCCCATGCGTTATTATTTTCAGACGCGCTCTCTCAGACGCTTTTCTCGGATATGTTGCTTCCGTTGCTGTCTGTTCTTTGCGGGGCACGTCTTGTCCGCTGAGTACGAGTTACAGTCGTAGGTAGTTCCCGGTCACTTCCCGTTCTTCTCAGGCTCGAATCCCTCTCCAGCTGACCTTTACTCTTGGGACCTCTCGGCCCTCGCACTATATTCGCGTAGATAATGTAAACAGCAAAAGCTCCTACCACGAACATCGCGACACCCACGCCGCTCACCGTCCACACCTGTACGTGGGAAAAAGGTATTTTGCGTTACATTTCCGATTTTCTTAGAAATGCAGAAGCTAAGGAATGCTTTTATAGATCTTCTTTTATAGACCTATTTTGTGCTGATGAAAATATATTTTGCATCAGAAATATGATTTTATGGGACATAAGATATCGAAATTTGTAAGAAAAATTTTCCCGAAGCATTTTCTTTACGTACGTATACACGACCTGTCACGAAAGCAATGAGATTGACGTACGTTGTAAAACAAGTGTATAAATTTACGAAGAATTTATGAAGAATAAATATAAATATTACACTAGCTTTATATCAAAATTTTTTACAGTGCTGACAGTGCAAGGCAGTCACTTTCATTACTTTCGTGGAAAATCTCGTAAAAGAATATTCATTAGACATCACCGTTGTCCACCACTCGTCATCGTCCATTCCCGAAACCAGGACCTCCTTGTTGTTCGTTGTCTTGATCTGCTTGACGCTAGTGGCGCATCCCGTTTGCGGTTCGTCATCTCGGTTTATGAATTTTTTCAACTTTTTTGGCATTTTGTTCTCTGACGTTTCGCGATTCTCGATTTCTTTCACGTCGTTTTCCCGTTTATCGCTTTTCCAGTACAACGTCGCCTCGTTCTCGCGAATGACTATATCACCCAATTGTTCAAAAGTGCTTGTTCTCGTTTTCATAGACACTTCGAGGTATCTCGGTGTGGCTCGCGACTCCGCGTTGCGCGTCATCAACATGTTCGACATTATGTGATTCCAATCCAAAGGATTTATCGGACTCTTGCATTTTTTGTTCTTGCTGCGTATGAATATACAGTTTGTAGTTAGAAGTGTCATTATAATTACGAATGTTATATGATATATGTGTTATATGATATATATGTCAATAATAATTACATTAGCTATGTAAAATGGTTCTCGCTTTAAACCTATTAAACCGTCAGCTAGATTAATAACGCTCTAGTCTCGTCAAGATTATCGTACGCTATTAAGTGTCGCGTCGCTGTGCGTATGTCTGAGATAACGGTTGATCAGTAAAAATGCGATGCTTACCACGCCGCTTTCAAAGCTCTTACATAAACTTCTACGGCATTCTCTAACCATCTGACTTCTCTCAAGTTCTCGGCGTCGTATTTTCCAAAATCATCTTCCGGCTCCCACCAATGCGAATTTTCGACTCTCGATTCCAAAATATCGCTGAAGCTTCTAATTGAAACAAAATTTGGACATGAGCAAATAAATATTATAAAGTGTTGTATTGTAATTAAAACTAAGAGTAATTAGTCCTAATTTTTCATCTCGATAAAATCGTTGTTCTCTTCTCGTTTTGCTAATTTATTACGTGAACAACATAAATACGACATACACACTGTATCTTCTTCGCATTTTACTTATCTAAATTGAACTTGTGCAACATGAGTTTTATTAAATCGCTCATTGTCTAATATTATCGGTATCATTAGTTTGTGCTTTGAGTAATTTACATTTCCTGTTTCTCAATCTCCTGAAGAATAATTAGTCGACCAGGTAAACGGTCGTATTGGAATGAAAAAACAGATTGGGAATGCAACAAATATTTACACGTAAACACGCAACTTTATTTTATTAAAAATAAATGAAAACAAAATTGACGCAGGTTGTGCGTGTTTTTATCAGAGATAAAATACAGATAATTCGCACAGTGCTTGTTTATAATTTTCTTTTATTTCTAAAATTGCTAGAAATACGAAAAAACACGTGTAAAAATTATTGAAAACTCAAAGAAATTTCTAAACTAAAAATATGTGCATGACACAAAGTTACATTGGAGTTATTCAAGAGTTTTCTCTTCTTCGTTTTGAGAGCAACCTCGGCGCGACTGTTGTTCCGTGGAGTGAAACGTTAAAACACTGGGAGAAAAAAAAAGTAATGGCAATTCTACCACATTTTTATGTAGAATCCTTAACCTCGATTGTACCTTCGATACATTCGGAAAGAAGTGAAAATCGCGATTCCAGATAAAGATATTTGCAAGCAGTAATTTTAATGGTTACGTGCATGTTAGAAATAATCAACGTGATGATGAAGTCGCTATAATTATAGCTGAGGAATATATGCGCACAGTTTTAATAAAAAAATTCCAAGAGGCTGTTGTTGAACAAAGTAGTTTCTTATGCGATGCGCTGGATACAAATAGAATACAATAAAAATCGAATTTCATCAATTACGCATGATGAATTACTGCTTCGGATTTAACTGCGTTACAATATCCGCTGGGATTTACGGAAAATATAAGCCTTCCGTGCTCAATTTTTTTTTTTTGTAATAACTCGATCAATAATTCATTAATATCTCATACGTAACTTTGCCGTGAGATTTCGCATTTGCATTTATTAATAAAGTCGTTATACAATGAGGAAAACTGCATCGTTTTTTATTTACAGTTATTTGAAATCATTTATACGTCAAAAAAGATTATGATAATTATAGATACGTGATTTCTTAAATTAGCAAGAATATATTTTGTGGATTATATCATCTTTTTCTCTTGTATACAAATGCATTAAATTATCAAGGTTATTTATATTACACGCGTAATTATAATATTAAAGGCAGAATTAGAAAATTAAAAATAATGTCAATTTTTAGCAAGCTGTACAATTTCTTTTGCACACGGATATTTTGTGTAAAGTTCTTTTGTAATTATGATATATTACGTGAATGCAATACGTACCTGGAATCTTCTAAGAGCAGTATGGTGTTACTCGAATTTATGCGAGCCAAATAATTTTTCAGGCTTCCTTCGCTAATAATCACTATAGTCGCGTTGGTACGCTCGATAAGAAACTTCTTTTCCGGTTTTCCAATATGCACAATATGTGACGTATAATCTACAAAAAAAAATATTATTCTCGCGTGTAATACATTGAAGAAAATTATTATTAGATTTTTAATTCAAGATTCTTTTGTTAAAAAGTATCATTAAAATACAGAAAATGTTTCTGTGATATTTCATTGTTGAAACAGAAAAAAAAACAAATAGGGCAGTTTGTGTACAAGTGTAAATTTTTATACCTTCCGAATCGTCATCATGAACTATGACGCACAAATTCTCCGCTATAGCACTTATTGTTAGTTGTTTTGCAATATTTTGTACATCATCGTCGTTGTGATCGTCATTAACTACTAACGTGAAGGACTTCCATTTTAAAGTGTTGATCATTTTTAAGATTCCCTAAAAAAATAATCATAAAAACAGTTGAGTTAATAAAAAAAAAAAAAAATCGGTTTGATTCTCTTTAATCTCACAATACAAGGCTGTATGAAGTAATTAAACGCGATATTGCATTAGACGCAATTAATTAATTCTTTGAAAGCCGATTTAGAATTAGTTTTTATTTTGTTCGGTAAAATTGATTAAAAATTATCTCTCAAATTTTGACCTTCAAATTGTGAATCGAAAATCTTTCATCAGTCCGTCTAGACGTTCGACAAAAAAACGTCGATAAAAACTTAGATATATATATCTCGACATTGTTATTTGTAACACTTTAACATTATTGCGTAAACTCTTAAATTATCATCGCATTAAACTTCTGCGTCACAGTTAGCTGCTTATAATTGCAAAGTTATGATTCTCGTGTGTTACACGAGTGAAGTTTCAAGGATTTTTTAATAAAAATAATATCGCCAACACCACCACTCTTTCATCTGTAATGAGCACCTGCACTAAATAGGAGTCAGATTCTTCCGCCAAGTGATGCAAATACGGAGAATCCGATGGTTCCTTGACGATATGGGGTACATGAAGTATGGAGGTCACTTTGTGCACCACCTCAGCATTGGTTAACGTATCCGGGCCAATAATTCCTGAATAATGCGAGATATAAAGTTTTCACTTATTAAATTGTTTGCGAAAGCAAAAGATAGCTTTACTTGTTCCATTGTTTTTTTTTTTGTACTTAAATTGTACCTAAATAGGAAGGTGGATGCAAGCAATTGACGTCTGCCTGCACCAGAGCCTTCATCATTGCTTTCATAGTGCCTGTCATACTTCCGCATGTGTCCAAAACGGTTATTCCTAGAATTTTAGTTAGTTGTATATTGTGTGTATAAAAGAAGACTATTAGAGATAAATTTAGCAATTAGTTACTTACACACATAATTTAATATTCTAGTGATCATATCAACATGGAACAATGATAATACTTGAAAATCTGAGCGTTTAATTGACAATAATTAAAAAATCATTAAAGTTTTATTTCGCTTTACCAATATTGTATGCGTCGGTTTTGTTGTTGTGAATCTCGACGAGGAGATTCGCGGCTTCGTAGAGCATAACGCCTTTCGCCGATACCTTTGTGCACGATGGGTCGTCGTGCACGCTCGTTAGGAATGAAATCTGCGCTGTTCTGCTGCATTCCGTGCGCGCACCGCAAGTGCACGCGGCGGCCACCACGAAAATTACGATCCACATTCGCGGAACACTCATATTTTGACGCGAATCAAACATCCAATCGATTCGTCGAAATGTCGTAAAAAGCGCGATGCTTTACGCAAATGTTCTTGAGGAAATAAGTAGTTGCTATATTAGCAATGTAACACAGTATTAAGTAACCAAAACGCAAAAGTTTCTTTTAGCACTCTGCTTTACTTTAACCGGTTGTAAGATTTATTTTGTAATTGCAATTAAACTCAAAAATTACAAGCAACTACAAGATTTAGATCGTAATTATATCTCTCCTTTTCAATGTAATTCTTATTTTAATGTGGTTTAAAAACGTTTTCTATTTAGATTTGCTGTAATCGGGGAGAGGAGTATAAAAAACGTGCGCGCGTATAATGTCAAGAAAATTAAAAAATTTATACGAACACACTACAGCTATCGTATCGCACACGTACTAAAATTAATGCGTACGAAACACACAAATGTTCACACAAATGTTCCGTTTAAAAATATACGAACAATACGGTTACGACGCAGCACTCTCTATCGTAACAAATTCAAAGGACCACGATTCTCAAGTGCAGACCCTGATATTGAATTGCGGAAGCTTTATAAGGTACCCGATGTGATATACATTAGACGAGTTTTTGTAAGGTTTTAAACGCGGTGCAGCAGTTCTCAAATTATGCAAAAAAGTTGCACAGAAAAAATGTTTAAAATATAAATTAAAAATTTTCACGTAAAAATAAATACAGAATTGTAAATAAAATATAAAAACGCTTTTTTTTTACTCAGATGTTTAACAAAAGAAGAAAGACCATTGAGAAATATTAAAATTATATATGCATATTTTAATATAAATGTAAGTTCACGTTTTTTGTACAACATTCGCTATAAACGAAGCTACTCATTTTTCTTCTTTATTATCTTACCATTTTTTAATTAGCAAATCACTTTATTTTAAATCACTTTACAAAACGCCGATAACAGGCTGAAAGGACAAGTTTGTGCTTTTTATCGCAATCTTATCATACATACATACAGTAAAAATTATTCTAAATACTTTCGAGCATTACTTAACTTCAACTTTTCCTTTATTGGCGGGCCAATATATCATCGATATAATATCCCCGACATTCTTGAATAAGTGCGCAAGTTGTAGAATGCGCGTTTATCTCCATTCTAACGAGAGAAAGAGAAAGAGAAACATTATTATTTTCGTCTCTTGCCAGTTGGTCGCTAACTGGAAGGGAAAGAAAATAAATTTCAAATTTTACGACAAAATCAGTCCCATGCACTTGAAATTACTGGAGTTCTGCTGTATAGTAAAATAAACTGTAAGAAACAAATAAATACATACCGACTAAATAGAAAACAAGAACACGAGGTCAGCAATATAATTCGTTCTGAGAACACTAAGCATTGTTAATACATAAGGTGTCCAGTAAAATATGATTATTCAAGAGATGCTTTGTTGTTTTTTTTTCTATCTATCTTTCGCATTTTACAGATTTATATTTTGATGTATCATCTCTGTGCGTGTCAGACATTCTCTCTGCACAGTATTTTCTTCTCTTTTAATCGATGTTTGGTTTGATGTGAGAACCTCTCTTTATTCATACGTAAGCTTGTTAACATAGCGCATAACAGTTGCTAAGAAAAATCCTATTTACTTTACGTTACATCACGTCTCTTTCAATCTTGCGTAACAATTAGATAACTGAAGTAATTAGAAAGAGACATTATTTGTTACCTTAATATGATATCTTTTATATTAATGTTAAATATATTGTTATATTTATTTTACAATATTTGACACGTGTCGTATTAAATTCTAATTAGCATGTATGGTATTATTTCTTAATTAATAATAAAGAAATTAAAGTGGGAGGAAAATTAAGAGGGAGTTTAAAATATTTGATAAGAGCAATAATTAATCAAATTTTTGAACGTTTGTGCATTTTCCTTTCCTTTGACACATATATATCACTTTTATACATGACAATTTCTTCTTCCACAATTATTATATCGTTTATTTAATGTTACTGTGCGTTATTACGTACGTTACTGTAGTGTAGAAGACAATAAAAATATAGAGAATAAAACTCAGTGTGCAAAAGTATGATTTATTTATAAAAAAATATACTTATATAAAAAAACAGATTTATAAAGTAAAATATAAACAATATAAAATATAAAATATACAAAACTATAAATATAAAATAAAAGTCACAAATTCCTCTAACAATTCTATTTTTAAAATTTTTTTGTATAAAGTAATTCCATTAATATTAACCACACAGATGGCAGTAGAAACCAAGAAGCAAATGTAATATGATAATATTGAAGTGATCTCGAACAGTGACGACAGGTGGCACCACTGCCTGATTAATTGACAAATTATTAGTTCGTAATTTATATCTCTATTCTCTTTGTTCTTTTTTTATATGTTAGACGTTTCTTAAAAACTTAATTTAACTTAATTTCTTAATGCAAATAGCATATATTTTACATATACGTACCATATCAGATATATGTACGACAGTTTTCGTGCTATTTTGTCCAACGTTGATCACAACGTTCTTACAAAGTAATTTATCGCAATGTTAAATTAGCAAATTGCCGTTGAAGATAATTAGGAAACGCGATACGCGGCTTGACGAACGTTCTTTTTTTTTTGCTCGTTCTAGAAAAATAATTCGGACAACCTTTTGATGTAGACAAAAACGTGCGAGAACGAGCGAATTGTGTTCGCGTGGACGATCTGTACTACAGTACACACGAAAAAGACGCGCGCTCTGCGATCGAGCTATAACTCTTTCAAAGCCGGACATGCAGGCAGCTCGGGGTTCGTGGCGAACCGATCTCTGCGCTTCAAAGGCAAATAAGAAAAAGCGCGGAAGGATATATTTGCGTCATGTGCCGGCCATTACTTACGTTGGCGCAGGACCAACAATAACACAGCGGCGGAGTTTTAAAAGCTGAGAAACGCGAGATTTCCTCGTATCTCTCAGACATCTGCGCGCACTTTACAGTCGTGCCGGACTCGATAATGCAGACACGCGCGCGCGGTCTGCCATCTTCATCCGCGCGTCTGTCGGTACGTTCAATAAATCCACCGACGAGTCTTCGACGTATAGCTCGCGAACCGGACTTCGTAAAAACGTACGAAGCTACACCGAGAGCAGAAAAAAAAAGGGAGATGTAGGACGAGAGAAGTTGAAGATTTACTTCGCTCGTGTTTCCCAGCAAACTCCACTTTACTTTCTCGTATTACATTTGGCTTTAAGAGGGTTTATTTCAGGAACATTTGCTGATATCATTACGTCACAACTAACCGAAAGGTCAAGTAAACTTGTGACACGTCGATGTAATCGGGTCAATACGATAAATATTTTAATAAGATACCTAATTAGTTTTAATAACGATTATTGCATAAATATTATATTTATTAGTTTTGTGTAATTATCGCAGTTATCTCTAATATTTTTTTTTTATCACCGATGGACACTTTCGCCGTATGTTGCATGCTATATGTATCATATTATTTGATTTCGCAAACATTACGTGCTGTCCCATTTTTCTCTAAAGAGTGACATCAATCATTTCATTTTCCGCATATTTCATCAACAAATTGATATGTTCTCCGAATTTATCGCCGAGTTGTGTGATGTCGCCAATATTGATGTACAGCCAAATTGAACCACTTCCCAAAGTGATCCTTTTTCCGATTTTTGGAATGAACGTTTTTTTTTTTTTTTTTTTTTTTTTTATGGGCACACTGGGAGCGCCCCACGGGCGAGCCGGAGTTCGAATCATTCGTTTCAAAACTACTCAGCACCAAAAGGGGGTTAACGAATATATATAATTTATAATATCGCATGGCAAGCCGATGAAACACGTATTACATATCTCTATTTTAGAAAATGCATTTTCTCAGGTGCGTTTCGAGCCACATTAGTGCGTGAATGTTTTTTTTTTTTCCGATCGCGAATAATGATGGATCGTGAGAAATTACCGGCGCCGATGAATTATAGTCTCGGCTTCCGTTCGTTCAATATTCATCCATCATACGTCGAATATCTATTTTATATCACAAAAAAGACGGTCCGCGCACAGAATTTAAGACAAGAACACGGCACAATGCACGTAAACGAATTCGTAATAAGTCGCGTTAAGATATTCCGCGAGACTTTCGGTCGCTCTTCGCGACGTCGCGGTGCCTACGACACGTATATCTTAACGCTAACAAATGCTCGCTATAGAGTTTGTCCGTAATCGACCGGAAACGAGCAGGAGGTTAGCGGCCTGGATTTTCGCGGTGCAAAACTTTCGGGGAAAGGACGTAAAATGTCGTCACGCGCGCCTAAATTCGTGTCTTCGTCTATCTAGTGGCTTTATTATTAGAATCGTATTCTCTCGTCCGTCAGTCAAAGTGTAAAAACGTTTTATTCTTTCGGAAATTTTTTATTTTATTTATCGATCAAGAGTCAAGCTCGATCGATTTTTAAGAAATTATATAAATTGTAACACATGCGCGAACACATATTAATCAATCAATCAATCAATCAATCAATCAATCAATCAATCAATCTACAATCTGTTTAATCTGCAAACGTATTACAGGAAGAAAAATGTTGAATGCAAGAGAAAATAGCATTTTCTCTTGCATTTTCTCTAGCACGTTCTCACGTGTACAACATCGCTTGTTTGCTCTTTCAACTCTTCTTCCTATAATTACAATTTATACAAAGCGTTGTAACATATTAAATAAACGAGGTTAATTGAGAAGTCGTGATTACGCGTTCACTATCATTCATTACAAGTGCCATGTCCTGACATTTTCCTTTTTGCACGGCACAATCGGGTCGCTTCGCGGGCTCTCTCTCTCTCTCTCTGTTGTTTCATCTTTAGCCGCTGGCGCATCCAAGCGCTTCGTGCATACGCGCGTACGTGAACAGAAAAAATTTTCGAACCGTTTAGCAGTAAGTGGCGACACGTATCTTTTTCACACTGATGATGAGAAGCGCAATCGCGGCGTGTTGCATGTGCGTGACCTAATATGGAGAAAAATTGAGTCTCACTCACTACCTACGTATTATTCAGCGACCGCTCAAGTGGCAACGCTAAGATTGATTGACTAGACGATCGGCATAAGTAGAATACTGCATTCTTCGCGAATAAACGCGCGCTTATTCGTCTTTTCGATCTCACATAAGAGATCGGGAGATAAGGAGATGAAGATGCGAGCAAAGGAGAACAAGAGAGAAAGTGAAAAGAAAATATTGTATGAAGAGAGAGGAAGAGAGAGAGAGAGAGAGAGAAACACTGATTTTATTTTTGAGTGTCATCACACATGATTTTTATGAATAATCGCGGATTTCTAATCAGCAAAATATATAACGTGAGTACGTTTCCGAGTTGACTATGTATTAAAATCGTTTTTCAACCATCTGTGTTATTTAGAAATGTATACCGGATCTAATCGGGGAAACACGGAGGATTATTGTTATCGCAGAGGACGATAAAACGCACTATATTGCGCTTAGCGAACTTCCGGTGAAATTCACGGATTGCTAGCGGAATATCGTCAAATTTCTCTCACGAATTTGGCGCCGTTGATTACGTGACCCAGTTCAGTCCGCGTGAGCGTCATTGACGTCTTTCCGCGTACTGACGTATCGATAAATAAAATCTGCGAACGGCGGTTTGACGGCTTATGATACACGACGCTACAATATTGATTAAATGTGAACATCGTAGATTAGCGTTACACAAAGATGGTTTATGCGTGGGATAAGAGAGAGAGAGAGAGAGAGAGAGAGAGAGAGAGAGCCTGTAGTATATTCGAAACATTACCGTAATTCACAAAAATCACAAGTAATCAGGCTTCTTGACTATGTATTATTAAATTAGTTATTTAAATTGATATATTTGGAAAAATATTTGTTCCTCGACAATATGACATTTTAACAGAAAACGGATTTCCAGTGATCTTATTCTTTCCTTTTTTTATGATCAAGTAGTGAAAGTTTGAAAAGTGAAAATATATTAAACTTCGAAATTATATTTTTAAATTTTATTAAATTTTGTATAATATTTAATATATAACAAAGTAGGAAATTTATATTAAAAGTCTGTTAGATAGATAACTTTTTTGTAATAGTTACACAGAGACACAACTACAATTACGTGTAATCTCACTACGTGTAATTTCACTACGTGAAACAATTACATTTATTTAAACTTACACGAAGTTAACAGTGTCAAATACAAATTTTAACAACAACAGTTTTGGTTTGTGTGTGTGTGTGTGTATATATATATATATATATATGTATATAGTTTGATATCCAATATCTAGTCTATGTGTGCACCGCTGAATTGTCAGCTAACTATACAAGTTTCGACAATATTGGTTCATATTGACGTGTGTGCTTACACGTTTGGGGAAGCTAGATTTGTATTTGTGCAAGTCGAATAGATTGAACGTAGAGTTAATGTATATACTAAATCGCAAATGTAAATCATTGACAAGAAACTTGGGATTTTTTGTCAATTCAGACGTTACACCAATGCATTACAAAACAGTCGCACACGCGAATTATTATTACAAATCTGATTATTTGCACACACGCGCACACATACATAAAATATAAAAATATTACTCAACAAAATTTACAAAAATATAATAATAAAAGTAATGAGAGACCGATTTTGTTCTAGGTTATGTAATGTGTTAAAGTTTAATATTTTTAAATTTATATATTTTAAATTTTTTTTAAAGTACATCACGCACGCGCGCTTTAGATACCTTTTAATAACTTCGTAAAATAGTTCCAGCACATTTATAATATAATTTCAAGAAAATTAAAAAAAACTTCTTTGATTTCATTATTCATACGTTTCTTTCGTGTGAGAAATGATATAATTACTGTGATCTTCTCTTAGAAATTGGCTATTAAATAGCGCGATTATGTTATAAAGACAGAGCGTCTTTGTACAAGCGTGGTCTTTATCTGAATCGCGCATTTACATGTATCTATAATGTTACAATACACACGGGATTTTAAATTCTATGCATTAAACTATATTTTGTTTCAAAGCTAGTTTCTCTCGAGGCTGAAAATTCCTTTAGTTAAAATTGTTCGTCGGATAAGCGTGACTATAAATGCAGGTTTTATTAGTGATGTTAAAAGATCAAAAGAGAGACGGTAGATTCTCTTGTGATATCTTCGAATCAAGAAGATATTTTCTCTCTCTATTTGTATTTGTTACATTATGGTTATGTTATTTTTTTAAATTAATGAAAAAATATTCGAGCGATTTAGTAAATAAATTTTTTATTCAAAAGAAAGCGTAATATTTTGTCATAATTCTTGTACACACGTTAAAAGCTTAATAGAGAATTATGTTGCGTTTGCATCGCATCATTACGTTGTATTATCATAATAATTTTTCGCTCATCATCCGTCAGGAAATATTTAAAGGCTTGAAAATATGAAGAGAAAAGTGCACCCACGTGACAATTTATTGCATAAATAAATATAAAGCGGTAAATCTTTAATAATACGTGCGTTCTTGCTTCATCATTCAAGCGAAAAACACATGAATGTCCCAAAATAGTCGATTGTGATCGAGTGGAGACGACTGACACCACACGAATTATCACCTAAACATTATTCACATATAAATAAAATAGCGCGCAAGATTCAAATTGAGTAAATCTAATTGTATTTATCTGATGATTGAAAAAGAAGAATAAAATTAATTTGTTAATTAAAGAAATTCACGAGCGTGTGTGACACATTGTGACGAAAAAATACCGTAATGAGGGAAATAGCGCGCATGCTCCCAGACGAAAGGGAGGTGCGCCTTCGAGAGTTTGTGGCAGATTGAGTTCCGTGTTCCATTCAGTTTACCGGCACTATTTGCGCGCCACGGTACGAGTTTCTTTTGAACGCGTGTGTGTTTCGGTCGCCGTCGAAAGGTGCTTCCACAGGAAGCGGATGCACATCATTTGCCACCGGTCAAAATTCCGGTTATTCGTCAGTAGCGCGCGTTGCCACTAAGGAAGTTGCGCGCGATCGAAGAAATATATTTCGAACCACCTGTGTGAAGACAAAGTTCGACGCCTGGGACCGATGACCAACGTGTTCCGAGGAGATGTGTCGCGCGTTTGTTCGACAGTGTCGTTTAATTACGCACGCGAGTTTAAAAAGTGCAACACATTTCAACATTGATGCGTCGCGTGAAATTGCATTTTTCTCGCGCAGCCGACACGTAATTTGATTTTGCGAAAAACGAGTGATTGATTTAAACCACCTGTTAAAACATAATCGAAAATGTATTAACGATAGTGTGCGAAGGAGCGAATCGCCGGTAGCTCTTTATAGCTCAATCGGCCCGATAGCAAAGTTTAACGTGTAGCGCCCGCGGCAGCGAGAGTATGTGTGTGACCGAGGAAACTTGGCCAATTATGTTAAACCATCCGTGACACACAGACTCACGACTAACTAGCCAATAATTCATCAAGAGACGATTTTCGAACTCGAATGTTATAAACTGTACGTCGATTCCGAATAACTCGATCATTTCGATATATAACGAATCGCATTTGGCGGAGTGAGTTCGTCGCATAACGTGAGATAAAATTTCAAATGTATTAAATAGAGTTCTCGTGTTTTTTTTTAGTGAGAAAATTTTTATTTTCTCACTAAAACATATTATTGAGAAATTAAAGAAAGATTCGCAGTTGATTCAAAACTGACGCACAAATGGCGCAGTTCTTCCGTTTAAAACAGAGAGCCGCGAAGATACGTCGAAAGTGCAAGAAAGTTGATTATTTTAATCACGCTAAAACGTAATATAGTTTCCGTGACGGCGAATTCTCTCATACGGAAGATAAACATTCGTTCGGGGGCTTTTCGCCGAATTGTCAGACACTTTCATCGTCTGAGCAATTCGATTGCGAATGTTAAATTGAGCTTCGTTTTAAGTGAAGAAGCCAATCAGAACATTTCGCGGAGCGAGCAATTTACTCGCGATCTATCTATTCAAAAGCTCTTTTCGATGCGTCGCGTCGCGATAATCAATGGTGAGCGTATCTCGACGGCGAACTTGATGATGTCGCTTATATATAACATTTCCGACTCGGCGAGAGTAGTGAGACCTCTTACCTTGACACTCGCGAAACGGTCAGTCGCGGGATTCACGTTGCGGCACAACGTGTCGTCCTGCGATTTCTCATGGATTTTCTCGAGCGACAGTTTTTCGATACTCGGCAAAACTCGTTGCCGAGCCGCACGAAGCTTCGAAATTCGTCGCGACGCGACCGTAAGTGTTGCCGACGTAAAAATTGAAATTCTTTCTCCGAAAACGCGCGAGGGAGATTTAACGTGTTTTGCGATCGCTCGCGTGTACAATCTGTAAATACGTAATTTGAACCCGAGTGAAAGATACGTAAACCACCACACCACCTCCGCATCTCTCGATTGCACGAGAGATGCGCGACCGCGAGGGAATTCAGGAGTAACCCGCCGAAAAAAAAAAAAAAAAAAATGCATCTTGCTTCTCTTTCACGCTCGAGAAATATGTTGACGACGATGTCTGCCGTCGCTTTCGAATTGAACTCGTCCTATTACACGACAGCGGTCGGCAACAGTGCGCTCAATGGATTTTCAGGTAATCTCGGAATTCTTTTCGATCGTGCGCGCGCGAAATATTTGAAAATTTTTCTCTTATAAATCTTTCTCTTCGTAATCGCTTGGTTGCAGTAATCGAACCGGAGAACACCACTTACGCGCTGTACATGTTGCCTGCGTACATCAGAACGACCTCGATGGTAGTTTGCATCACTGTAATGGTGTTGGGAATAGTCGGGAATCTAATGGTAATTTCGATATTTAGTTCATTTGTATCAGCGCCCAGTTTATAGACGATTGTGTTCAAGATCGATGATACGATCATCATTAACGCGCTTTTTTATTCTCTCGTTAACGATTGTAATAAATAGTATCTCTTCGGATGTGTTTAATTTTAATTTTTAGGTACCCTTAGTCGTTCTACGGAGTAAGGACATGAGGAACAGCACGAATATCTTTCTGGTGAATCTCAGCATCGCTGATCTGGCCGTGTTGCTGATATGCACCCCGACAGTGTTAATTGAAGTCAAATCAGGTCCAGAAATTTGGCCGTTAGGGGAGCACATGTGTAAGTCCTATGTGTTATGATCATAACATGAAAAACATACGCTCTATAGCGTATAACTATCCCCTCGCACGACTGACACGATCCCGGCTAAGTCCAAAAATAGTCCGAACCATCTCGCATTTTTTTTTTTTTCGACAGATATGCGTGGATGACGGCTCCGCTGCCTGTTTTTCTTCCTCACGAATTCACCTCGCGGTTCAACAATAACGACACGCATGTTTCTATTGCGTCACGATGACTCGAGTACCGTTCGCTCGTTCTATGCTCGCCAGAATGTCGGTTCACGGTCACGTGTATAAGTACCCTACTCGCGAGCCAATATCTTCTTAAACCAGCACAGTTCACCAACACAAACTGGTTATCAAATAATTGAAAATTTAAAGTTTGTGACATCTATTGAGGCGATATGACTTCTGCGGTTATCTTATTACAGTCGTTGTAACACGTCGGTAGTAAATTCGCATGCGTCACCATATTAGAGAGTGACTTCTAATAAATGACGAAAGCATTAATTATTAAAGGTGTCTAATGTTTTCTTAATTTCGGTGAAGTGAATATTCTCTTTTTTAATTAGTTTGATTAACATTTGAGGATATCGGTCGGAGCGACGATACTCGGTTTCACCGACACAAACGAAATTCGAAAACTTTTTTGACATTAGCGCGCGTGCATGTTATTTGCAAAGTAGGAAAACCGAGAGAGAGAGAGTGTGTGTGTTCTCTTCCTAGTCGCAGCCATGCGATTCGTACATTAATATCGTTGGACGTCATCCAAGAGATGATTTAGAGAGAGTTGCTTTGCGTTAGTTTGCAAGCGCGACGGACACGAGCTTTCAAATCTAAAACGCGCGCGTCGATCGGCGCATCGCGCGAGCGATTGCATCTCTTGGAGTTCTTCGGAATTAATATAGAAAACACGTAACCTCTTTCGCGTTTATTGAATATTTACAATCTTTGTTTTGAACCTTTCTCTCCGCACGAGAAATATTTCACCACCTATTCGCGTATTGTTAGAAAATTGAAAGGCTTTAGAAATCTTCTTTGTACCGTTTGCGTTTTGATATTCATTAGCGTGCTCTTCCGATTAGCAATTTAGCGAGGATCGATGACTGGTCAATTCATACCGAAACACTTTTTCGTGCATTTACGAAAACGCTTTCTAATGACGAAAGACCGGCGCGGTTAATGACGTTAATAACGCACCGTGCCGCATCGATTTGTCGATCGTCCCGGCGCTAATGCACCTTAAAAGTTTCCCTCGATGACTGCAATTCCCCGGAGATTCGAATCGTTTCGCCGTAAGTATAGTATATGTGACGAGCACATTTTCACAATCCCTGAACGATAAAACACTGCCTGACCGTATCGCTTCCTCGATAAATTATCGTTGAATATCTCGTCTACTTTGACCTTAATTGTCGCTCCGTGAACTATGATTACAAGCCCACCGCAGCAATTCATTACTCTTACGGATTAACCGAACCGCCGTGGCACAAATGTTTTCTTTCGCTGTTCGGTAACAGCAATTGAGAAAATTTCAACAAATTTTATTTGCCATTGTTCTTCACGCTAAAACGCTGCAAGATAATAGTCGCGCTCGGTATATGACAA
>QVNW01003914.1:0-24221 GCA_014825475.1 Pseudomyrmex flavicornis
TCTCTTACAGTTTTACACTGTCGAAGTTTGTCGAAAGATCACAGCGTTAATTAATTAATTTTAACCGTTTCTTCTAGCACCAAATGTGCCGTCGCCTTCCCTGTTAGGTCACCGAGGCACTTGGAGTTTGTCTCGCAATATTTTGTACATCTATCGAAGAATGATCTGATCTGATAAATAACGCCATCTTCCATTATTATTTAATTTTATCGATGATATAAGTATGTGAAATAGAGCATGCGCCACCCAAGGAGCACAAAATGCATTTCACGCATGAAAGAATTCGCATTCTTGAAACGCATCGACCTTCGTTATTTCTCGATCGATCGAACACGGCAACTAGTTGTTGCATTGCGGAAACCGAGGGTGTGCGAGACTAGTTTTCAGCAATAGCCGGTACATGTATTTTGCTCAAATATGTACGAATGCGTATATATTTGAGCAAAATTTGTAATTGTCGAAGAAAAAAAACAAGTTGATCCGATCGCGATAAAAAGAAAAAAATAATTCGATAATCTCGCGCATAGTTATTTGCATATGTTATTGTTGCCGTTATTATCACTTTCCTCTCTTGTGCAACGCGAGGTAAGGCCTTTTATATAATATCGATATCCTTCGTGGGATCAATTATGTAATTACGTTTGCCAGGAATACCGACACGTTTCGTTCTAATCGAGTAAAACCGTTATCTCTCGTCTGCATCCCGTATATCCATATTAGATGCTCTTGAATACACGCACCGGCGGAGACTATTAAAATTCTTCTCCTCTCCCTTTATTATCGAATATTTGTGTGAAAAATATACTGGCGTTATCCAACTTCAATTTACTCAATCGTTAATTAATTCGCAATTAACGGAGAGAAAATATCACATTTCTCAACGTGATGCCATATTGTGCTTCCCGCGAACAAATGGAAGAAACACGTTCAGTTGCTCGTGAAAACGTTCTCTGAAAAAGACAAATCAGAGAGAATAAATAAATGCAAATAAATAAAAATTGTAGCGCGCGACGCGTGCTTTCAAAAATGCAGTTTTTAATATTCCGAGGAGATTCGCTCAGAAAAATTAATGTGCAAAGTTTGCGGATGCATTCGCAATCGCAAACGCAAGTTGCTGTCGCACCCACAAGTATCCATAAATCGGATATTCTAGCGAACAACAGCGAAGTATTCCCGTCTAATGTTTATATGCCGCACCGAGTAAGCCTGATATATATGCTGGATCATTTTACGTACGTGTGCTGCGTCCGCGCGATGTTGCGCAGCTATTCATCTCGGTAAAAAAAACCCTTTCTTCTCTTTGATCGTAAGCGAGTACGGGGCGATTCTTGTGCACATACTAAACAAGTCCCAAGAATAATGCTTGCTTTTATTGTACGTAGAATCCTCGGAGACGCGCAAACGTACGAACCAGTCGGAAGGTGAAAGTATGCAAAATAAATTATAATAATCAATTCCACAGACAAATCCTAGAATGTTTCTTTTCGAATATGTATTTTTGTTTTTCTATCCTCAGCTATAGTTGTATCAGTTGTCAATATTGAAATAAGTTTTTATTTTTTCACACGATGATAAATCAAACGGTGCGAACTATTTATGAATATTTTGCGAAATATTTGGTTTTTACTGCAATAAAAATTATTATATTAACGCTTAAACAGAAATCCACTTGTGATCGCGCCACACGTTCAGAAATCGTTCGAAGGTGAGACGCGACGGTAGCGGATCGCGCGTCGAAAGCACGACGCGAACTTCCGTTCCGGTTACGAAACTCCCAGAAAGTCGGCAATGACCAGCTGCGGTCGATGGACGTTCGTTCGTTCGTTCGTTCGATCTGCCCGTGTGTGTGCACGCAACCGATATACCGCGCGCAGGAACGCGCGATCGCTCGAGGGCTCTCCCCCTGAATCGGCCGCGCGCATACTCGCTTTCCAGGCATCTCCGGCATCGTAGAAAGTTATTTGACATTTAGAGGGGTCCGGAGTTTTTCGACTCACCCCGCGTGTGTGCATTCTAATCGCGCATGTCTCCATTGGAATCTGCATTGGCCGAAGAGTGCGATCGGTCAATTCGCGTAGACTCGTTCGCGGCGATTGTACGATAATCAGTATTTTGACATTTGTCCGTTAAACAACAAACCGACCAGATCGACTGGTACGCGACGACAGATATCGCCGCCACATAAAGATATGAACAAGATGATTAGCAGTTAAATGCACACAAATGCCGTTGCAGAAGTAACGTGCATCTCGTACTAGTCGGAACGAATGAGCGTTTCGAGAGAAATGCGCATAACGTAACATTGTAATTATTTTAATTAAAGTTTACACATAACGTATTGCGTTGCTCTTTGTATGTCATATGTTGCACTGTCGCGTTGCGCGGATATAAATTGAAATTTTAGTTATTGCACAACAAATGTCATAACGATCGAAAAGATGTGTCCGATACATTTCGTGCGACACTTCTCAGCTGTTCGAAATTTCGTCGTAATTGGATGAGGGAACATAGTCAAAACGTCGCTCGCGGATCTTCACCCGAGATACTCGCGGAGTTTCTGACCCGTTAAACCTGCGAAGTCCACTTGCGCTAATTGTTATCACGAGCTGCAGCGTGCCGTTGCTCGTTAACGTAACGTTAACGTAACGCGAAACTCGCCACCCGAAACGCGCTCCGCGAGAAAGTCGCGCGGCGCGTTTCTTTTTTCTTTGCTTTCTCTTTACACACCCGTTACGCAACGAGGAGTGGCCGACGATGTGTGCGTGTGCGATATTATCATTTCATCCCGATATGTGTCATCGATCTTTTTATTTGTCCGAGACCGCCCGCGAATATCTCGCATTGACCGAGCCCCGGGCCTCCGGGAACAAGTGCATCGTGTCGTGCACTTTACATACGTTACATAAGCCGCCGCCAAAGCGGAACCGGTACACGCGCGCGGTTTAACATACTTTCGGCCAAATAAATTCGCGCAACTTCGACGATGGAGTTGTACAACGCGACTTCAATCCTCGTCTATCGCGCGTAAAAAAGAAAAACTATGAATGAATTAAAACTTTTAATTCATTACACATGACACTCACACTTCTGCTTTCTAATTAAATCAGTGTGTTGCAAGAAAAGACGTGGCTTCGCTAGATGTTTATATTTGATGTAGAATTCGTATTCGTTTTCATTGGGAATGATTTTAATAAGCCAAGAATAGAGAATTCTAGATCCTCTGAGAATTGAATTTAGTACAGAAGAAAACCGGAAGCACACGGATGTAGGTGTGTGTTGGAAATCGTCTTTTATCGTTAAAAAATTGATAAAACAAATAAAAACAAGATTCGAGAATAAAATGTTGCACTTGTTATATATTTATGACACGGAACTCTCTTGTTTTTACACAATCTCCTTGAATTTCTTCGAGTGAAAATTTACACTAACTTTCTAGCGTTTTTTTTTTATCGATTATTATTGATGAAGTCACCGACTATCACCGGCTGACTCATTGTTAATTCATACGCGAGAGATCGAAGGCTGCCGAAGGAGGGATAAGACCGTCGTCGAATTAATTATTAGCGGTACTCTCACTAGGGAGAGAACGCACGCTTTGACAACGGAATAATATACGCGCGACGGATCGGATGAATTATTGATAGGATGCAATGTGTGTGTTTTTTTTGTCTTGCAGGAGATGCGAGCGGCATCGCTGATTCTCTGTTTGGGAATTCTGCTCGCGACGATACAGAATGGTGAGTTTGTCCCGCAACTTTTTTAAAAAAATTAAAAAGTTTTCGTCGAAATATTGTGATAAACTCTCCGTCGACATCTAGAATTTTAATTATTGTAATCATATGCAGAAGAATTTAATAAGATATACATGTTTCTTTCTCTCTCTCTCTCTCTCTCTCTCTCACTGATTATTTGACTTCAATTTCCGAGTGTTGACTTTCTCCCGGCAAAAAATGTAATTAAAATGTTACTTTCTCCCCCAATTTGTGATCTTCGAAACTGCAATACAAGCATTTTAAATCAAGAGCTGATACCATCTCGAGGAGCTGTGAACTATCATCAGTGATGTGTTACATCTTTTATTTTTATACGTAACGCGCTATTCTCTCCTTCGTATAGAAATTATTCTATATCTTGTTTTTTTTTTTCCAATACACACATGTAATGTTCTCGCTCGCGAGACTATTAAATCGCAAGTTAACTGGTACGTTCGAAGAGTTACGGCGCTAATACGTTTCTCACAAAAATTGCGCGGAGAAAAATCGCAGCATTCAATTGGACAATATAATGCCGAGAACGAGCGCGATAATCTCTCTCTTCGCGAAGACTTCCACTTCGCGGCACTTTCCACGTCGCGATCGCAAAGAGCGCGCCGGGATTTTTCCCATACTTATCCGAGACACAAATCCGGAAAACCGATCACGAAGCGAGCTCGGAAAGAGAAAGAGAGAGAGAGATATATATATCTCGGGTTTCTTGCTCTGCCCGATATTATCTGCGCTATTATGTGCCACGGTTTAATGCTGTTATAATACCGTTTGTGTACAACGCCAATATGCAGCGTGGGACTATCGCGAGTACGCTCGGTGGGCGTTACAGTGAAAGAGAATCTCGGGCGTTCCTGCACGATCGGCGATCTTTGCGATGGAGGTAACGAGGTTTGCGGATTAAGGATTCAGCGCGCGATGCACGTTCTCCCACACAGCGGCGTTCCAGAATTCTCGACTGCGAGCGCGGCTGATTACTGATAAATTTCGGATTTATATTCGATCGTTACACGCGTTAATTACTCAATCTCGTCTTTCTCACACTTCTATTTGATCCACTTTGATCTTCACGCGCGCAGAATATTTTTTTCTATTCTAAAAAATCTGGAAATCTGTTATTTTGTAGATGATGAAGATCTAATACGCGAGGGCAGGGGGAGGAGGAAAAGAGTTTTAGGTCTGTGTAAATTGGATGTTAAATAATTAATCAAATATCATTCTTTTAATTAAATTAAAATCACAGAACGCGCGTAGAAACGTTTGACATCATGTGAGTTCAAATAAATCGTTTGCTATTGCGCAAAAATTGAGAAAGACTAAGAGTTACTAAATTCCGTTCAATTGTGTAGTTGTGAGACATGCAATTTCGATCGTGAACACGTTTTCGATTTTGATCGAAATCTGATTTCTAACGTTCGCGTTTGATATTTGCTTCGTCGATCTCGCCGACGAAGTGTTCTCTGGTCAGGGTCAACGGCAAACCTTATAATTCGCAGGCGCCGCTCGTATTGTTTCTACCACCGATGTGTTCGGCCTCGTTTCACGCCCGATCGACGTGAAAGCACATCGGGGGGATAATTCGTCGATGACTCGAAAGCGAGCAACCTAATGAGCGAGTCGGTTCTTTTCTTTTTCGGTAGGCGGATTACGAGCGTGAGAAGCGGGGCAACGAGACGCGTAGCTTCTTTGACGCGCGCTGATGAACGCGTTCGGCTAATTAAACGCCTGAATGACGGGCGGGAAACAATAAGATCCATCGCATAATTCCACGCTCTCGACGTAACGCTATGTTCGATCGTGTGTTACGTGAACGCCGCACCGTGAATTGTCGCAACGCACATTTCGCCGAGAAAACAGATTTAATGAAATTTCGAATGTATCTGAAAAATTACAATTCAATTTCAAGATGTTATTTTGCTCATTTGCGGTACTGTGAAACGCTTTTTGACGTACGTGTACGTTAAATTCGTGCCGCGCGGCAGTTTAAGTCGCGCAACGTTTTCTCTCCCGACCATTTGCGCGCGTACTCCCCGTGTTTGGTGTGTGCGAACGCGTGCGATGCGCTAAAACGTCGCGCGCAACGGGAACCCGCTCGCGTACGTACAGGCGGAACGCGCGTGCTAGATGCATCTTGCATGCGCAACGCATTTAATTCACAATCGGGCGCGCGTGTGTGCGCGTTTATGCAGTCGGTGAAACTGCAGCCGGCACGTGCGTTCTATCGCGGCTATTGAGAAGTGACAACCGTCGAGAACGGGATTTTTCGCACCTGAATGCATCCGCTTCTCCATTCAATGGGCTGAAAGTGGAGCAGTTATCGTTTGTAGAAAATTATACAAATAAATGTAGAGCGACCTTATTTTCTTTTTCGATACACGTGAACTCTTTATGTTCTTTTTCTACGGCTGAAAGGGAGATTGGAAAAATATCTTTAGAGATTCCATTCTCTTTTGCGTCTACAGCGTTCTCATCTTTCAGGAATTGCCGAACGGAGAATAGTGTGCTATCACACGAATTGGTCCGTTTACCGGCCCGGCACCGCGAAATTCTCACCTCAAAACATAAATCCGTATCTCTGCACGCATCTGATATACGCGTTCGGAGGCTTCACGAAAGACAACGCGCTGAGACCGTTCGACAAGTATCAAGACATCGAGAAAGGTAACGCAGGAGAATGTAAAATACTGGCTTTTGCACCGTCAATTTGCAATCTCGTGTTTGTCACTTACCATATCTTGCTTAAAGAGTTTCATATTGACGACAAGTAAAGTAACAATTTTCTGTCGCGAACAAGCAGTCATAAATCCTCGCGCATTCGTTACGAGCGCAACAAGAGAATGATAGTGTTTCGAACCTTATTGTTCTTCTAAGAAAACCGAGAAACAAAATGTCATATACCAATCCCGTCGACTGAAATGTTATTCTCGACACGTTTAGACGTTGTTAATTAATTTTACGCGCTGCTTTCTTCTTGAAACTCAAATCACCTTGTGTCATTACTTACTCGATAAGTCCGGAACACATCATCTCCGATGATGACTCGGCTGATATTTGACTTTCACTCCTCGATTAACGCTCTCGACAACAGGCGGATACGCGAAGTTCACGGGTCTGAAGACTTACAACAAAAATTTGAAGACGATGCTGGCGATCGGCGGCTGGAACGAGGGCTCGAGCAGATTTTCACCGATGGTGGCGGATCCGGCGAGACGGCGCGAGTTCGTCAAGAACACCGTCAAGTTCCTCAGGCAGAATCATTTCGACGGTCTCGATCTCGACTGGGAGTATCCGGCCTTCAGAGATGGCGGGAAGCCACGGGATAAAGACAATTACGCGAATCTGGTGCAGGTAGATGTCTCTCAACAGTTTCTACTCAATAAAAAAAAAAAAAATATGAACTTCTTACAAAAATTTTAGCAAAAAAAGACATCGACAATTCAAAGATAAGCGATAGAGTTAAATGCAGAGTGAGAGAAACTCTAATTGCGCGCGCGGACAATTAACTTAATAAGCCAATTAACCGCGTCGACAGGAACTTCGCGAGGAATTCGAGCGGGAGTCGTCGAAAACCGGAAGACCGAGGTTGTTGCTGTCTATGGCGATGCCCGCCGGCGTCGAGTACATCGACAAGGGTTACGACGTGCCCAGACTGAACGAGTACTTGGACTTCGTCAATCTGCTCTCTTACGATTATCATTCGGCGTACGAGCCCGTCGTCAATCACCACTCGCCGTTGTATCCTCTCGAGGAGGACAACGAGTACAATTACGACGCGGAATTAACTATCGTAAGAATGAACGTTTGTCAGAGGATCTTGTTAGCTCGAACACACAGATCGTTTGGTAAAATAGACTCGATTGTTTCTGATTGTTAGGATTACACGATCAATCACCTCCTGAAGAAAGGCGCGTCCGCGGATAAGATCGTCCTTGGAATACCGACGTACGGCCGTTCGTACACGCTGTTCAATCAGGATGCGACCGAGCTCGGATCGCCGGCGGACGGTCCGGGCGTCGAAGGAGACGCCACTCGAGAGAAAGGCTATCTCGCTTATTACGAGGTAAATTGGCAACAAGTTACATCACACGCATCATTGTCGAGATAGAAAATTTTACGCGCGCGCGTGCGTTTGTTTGTTGCGCGCAAAGAGATTGGCAAGCGTTGTAAGAAATACACTCGATCTTCAAGATCTGCGAGAGCATAACGGGATCCGACGAGTGGCAAGTCGTCCAGCCGAATCCGAAAGCGATGGGACCTTACGCTTTTAAGGACGATCAGTGGGTGGGATACGACGACGAGAACATAGTCAAACTGAAAGCTCGCTACGTGAACGAGAAGAAACTCGGAGGCATCATGTTCTGGTCGATAGACAACGACGACTTCCGCGGCAAGTGCCACGGACGACCCTATCCTTTGATCGAGGCCGCGAAAGAAGCTTTGCTTACGGACAACAGGTAATTAAAGTTAAATGTCAAGATTAATTAGTGAGGAAAAATAATTTATTTTTAAATTGTGTATAAAAATAAAAATTTATTTTAACTTTCGACGCCTCGAAAAAATTTTTTACACAGCAGAAATACGATTGACAAACCGAAATCAGTAGACAGTCGAAAGAAGACGCGCACTCAAAGTGCTCAAAGCAATGCTTTTAAATCGAACAACCGAAGAAGCAGCACCACGTCAGCTCCGATCGTCACCAAACGCGCGTCCTCTCCGAGACCGAAGTATCGTAATATTTCGAGACCGAAAGCGAGCGACGAGGAACGGGATGAGGATCGAGAAGGGTCGAAGAAATCGGACGACGACTCGGACGAGGACATAGAGGGTAGAAACACCGTCAGAGTTACGGAGAAAACCGAAAGACCGAAAGATCGGAACAGAAGTTCGAAAACGCGAAGCGGCTCTACCGATCGTAGTTCTCGCAGAAAACAGTCCAGACGGAAAGGGCAGACGAGAAATGACGAGAACGAGGAGCAGGAGTCCTTGAGCAACAAATTAACGACGCCCGAGCCACCGACGACTCCTGATCCGGGAACCGGTAAGATTTTTCTTCAAGAAATTGTAGAAATATTATTACAGGCGATATTGGGCGAGAAATTGAAATAAAAAATTGCTCTGCTCTGTATCGAAAGATTGATTTGTTCTTTATAGACTTCAAGTGTGAGGACGAAGGCTTTTTCCCGCATCCTCGAGATTGCAAGAAATATTTCTGGTGCCTCGATAGCGGTCCGGGTGGACTCGGGGTGGTTGCGCATCAATTTACCTGCCCATCAGGTAACACTCGATCTTTTTGTATAAAATAATTGTATATACTCTTATTTAACATTAAAATAAAAAAGACTAACTCTGACTGAATTAATCTAATTTTTCTAATACACGGCATTTTGCGCAGGTCTTGTATTTAACAAGGCAGCGGACTCTTGCGACTATCCGCGCAACGTGATTTGTCCGAAAGCGTCCAAGACGTCGGTTGTCTCCACCACAAAATCGCCGATCACAGCTGCGACCAGCCGAACGACTTACTTGCATAGCACGACAACTGCGAAGCCGGAATCGGAAGAATACGATTCGGCGGAAGATTACGAAGACGAGACCGAGGAAGACGAAGAAGAGGAAGAGGAAGTGAGAGAAGAACCCACGACAACGGCGAAGCCGCTTATATACAAAACACTTACTAGAAATAGACCTAGCACGACAACGACCACAACTACAATCAAAACTTCGAAACCAAACGAATCAAACGAAAGAATCAGCGATAGCGAAGATGAGGAGGATCCAAAGGTGATCAAAGAACTTATCGATCTTATCAAGAAAGCAGGCAAGTGTAAACCAAAATGTTTACATATGACTTCAATATATTTTTAAATAATTTATTGTATTGTTAATATTTTTGCGTACTTTTTTTATGAAATAAAGTTCTCTCATCTTTTCATATGACAGGTGGAATAGAACAGTTGGAGAAACAACTATTATTCCAAGACAAGAACGCCGACACCACGTCGGGTAGCAAAAATGTTACTCCGGCCACGATCAGTCGTAGTCTGTACGAACGCGTGTTGAATCGTCAGGCGAGCAAAATCGCCAGTCAGCACCCCGTATTCTCATCTTCCGAGATCAGTTATGTAAACGGGCCGGGAAGAGCACAGTTCGAAGGCTTAGACGAAATTCCGGAAGTGAAGAATCTCAGACAGAAGCATCAATATGTCACCATCGAGAGATCCAGGTCGGTTTTTTCTACCTTTTTAATCGTGCTTTAAAAAAAAAAAAAAAAAAAAAAAAAAAAAAAAAAAATTAAAACCGAGATTCTATATATTCCATCTGTTTAGAAAATATTTAAGCGATATACATTGTACGATACTAAATTGTTAGATCACCCGCAAAAGATGAAGAAGAAGAGGAGGAGAAGGAGGAGGAGGAGGAAGAGGACAATACTGACGTAGCTTCTTCAGAAGACGAAAGTATCAGTCATCCGGAAGATGGCACGTCCACGCACCGAGCAACGCCAAGTTACGTCAATATTCGTCGAACACGACCTTCCACTACGACGTCTAGGTGCAATCATTGAGCAAAGTAGTCGATTTTTATTTTATAATTCTTATTGTTTATAATTCTTTTATTATGAAACTTTTTCAGGATCGAAAACGATGTGGTAGAAAAGGAAGTGGAGGAAGAGAAATCGACTCGTAGGCGACGACCTTTTATTTCTTCAAAGTAAATAAATAAACATATATTCGATGTCTGTATTAATAGATACAATATCAAAAACTGCTGATATCATGTGTGACAATGTTTTTCAGGCAACAAGATAACGAGACAAATTCTGAAACGTCCAAATCTTCTCGAAATCGTGGTTCAAGGTGACCGAAAAAAGTTTTTTCGCAAATATATGCAACATGATATGATTGTAGATTGTAAATAGAATACATAAATCGTTTTCCAGGATCTCGGAAAAAAGAAACAATCCAGAAGACGTCGATCAAGCAGCGGAAAAAGACGACAGTTCGCAAACGACAAAATCTAGGTTCATGCGCACAATGTTTCTCCTTGTTGTGCAATATCTTCGTTACGCAGTGAAGAGACACGTGTGTCACATATATTTTCCTCTGTATTTTTCACAGGTATACCAGTATACAAAGATTCAGAAGCACCACTTCAAAGACTTCCGACGAATCGTCTAGCGTGGGACCTCTGACAGAAGCGATCAGCGAAACCACTTTACCAACGAGACTCGAAGAATATTCAGAAATATCCAGTACAACTGCTGGTACTGCCACTTCGTCGTCTGCCACCCCCGCAACGACCACTTCGACTTCCACCGAAGTGATCACCGTGATCAGCGTCGAACCGTCGCAAAACCCGTCCAGCGTCAATCCTAAGACCACCATTGGTTCCACCACAGATTCGGTGAAGCTGGTGGACGATTCCGCGACGGAGATACTGTTGACGACAGTGCCGGCGACAGTCACCAGCTCGAGTCCGTCGACGACGACGACAACGATGACAACAACAACAACAACAACAACAGCATCGACTCTAGGAAGTAGGTCGACGATAGCTGTGGTGTCGCAGCCGCGACCTTTCGGTTTCACCCGAAGAAGATCCGGAAGTTCAGAAACAACGACGACGATTCCCCCGTCGAGCAGGTCCAAGGTGAGTATAAAATCGCGAAATCCCACGCGCCAGCCCAGTTCGTCCTCGGGGCGAGGTCGATTAAGGAGACCGATCAACCGAGTTGCCGAGAACGAGCCGGTGAACGCTCCACGCACGGAAACTACTACGTCGAAGAACAGGGAACTTAGCAGATCGCGCAATAGAGGACTCAACAGATACACTTCTCCGACGTCGAGATCGAGGACGGAAGACGCATCTTCCGCGAACTTCGTCCCGGCTCCGAGATATAGAGAGAGAGGCAGAACAACGACCTCCACGACCGTCAGTACGCCCGTCAGTGGCGAGTTCAGAAGAAGATATCGTAGACCGAGTCGAGTCACTAATACGGAATCAACGAAGATCAACGAATTAGAAGACAGTCCGATAGTCAGGATAACTCAAGGCAGTTCCAGAAGAAATCCGTCGTTTCGATCGCGGTCTAAGAGCAGCGACGACGAGAACAACAACAAAATCACGAACATCCGAGTCTTCAAGAGTCCGCCTGTCAATCGCGACTTGTACGACAGAACGAAATACACGAAGAAGAGAAACAATGTGGAAGAGCCGGTGCAAAAAGTGACAAGTAAATTGAATCAGAGACAAGTTACGTCGACAACAAAGTATTCGGAAACGAGTGATTCCGCGGAAATTGATAAAATCGAGAGAAGCGACTTGCTGAACATCATCGACCAAGAGACCACTACGGTTGATTCTGTCGTTGAGTCAAACACCATCCAGCCGGTCTACATCGCGAAATCATTCGCGCAAATCGACATCACGACTGTTCTGGACGACACTCAAGGAGAAACTTATAATAGGTTTAATCCTAACTTGGCGACGATTGTAACTACCGATCGTTACGCCGTTGATGCCGCAGAAAAATTAACGGACGCACCGAGAAGACGGAAGATTCTTCTACGAAGAAGACCAGTGTCATCGAGCACAGCGGTGAACGCTATTGAAACAGAAGAGGAGGATAAATCTCAAGTGCTTCGCAGGCGAAAAGTGATAAAACGCAAACGTCCGCTTCAAGACACTTCGTCGCCAACCTCGGTCGAGGTTTCTCTCAACCAGGAAGCGCAAACAAATTCGACTTTGGAATCGACTTCAGAAACCAATAGAGACGCGATACAATCGACGATCGCTGCTAGTCAGACAATTGTTGCGACGAGCAAGGACGCTGAAGAATCGACGATTGCCACCGAGCAGACAGAATTCACGAGAGTGATCGAAGACTCGGCGATTACAGAAACTACCTTGCGCAATCTCGACGATTTCACGAAGGTCACTTTGGAGACGCCTGCGGCCGAAAATACGACAGTGTTTCCCGATGAAGAGGCTATCGATTTCTTTGTCACCGCTACCATGTCGACGATTGATGAGAAATATCAGTCGACGAGCGAGTTGAATGTCGAAGCTAGTACAGAATCGACTTTGGCGACAACCGACGCGTTTTTGGAGACATTGCCGTCCACCGTTCAGTCCGAAAATGTGTTCACTACTCGTCCGCAGATAATCACTACATTGGAGTCAGACCCGAGCGTCACTCAAGCACAAATAAACGCCACCTCACCGACACCCGAGGAAGAATCATTCTCGACGTTGAATTTTGATCCGAGATATACACGCAAAAAGTTTATTCGCAAAAATCTCGTAAACACGACCAGCCGAAATTCTTCCTCGGAAAACAACAACCCCGAAATTCTTTCGAAACGCAGAAATAATTTATTCACTCGACGTCAGCCAATATCTTCCACGACCGTTAACGCGTTTCGCGACGATATTAAATACCAGGAAGACGCGAACGAGAACGAGCGAAAGGAGAACGTGGAAGACAGATCTTACGATTTGGCCCGAAAGACTGCGGAAGAAGATGCGACGTCGAACAGAAGCAAACAGGTCTCGACGAGCGGTTTTTCGGACAATACCGCGGAATTTTGGAAACATTACACCACAGCTTCAGCGAGAGAACAGATAGATCATTCTTCAGACGAGAACGACGAAGATCGTAAAGTCACGAGACCGGAGGAAGACGATGTTTATCGATCGATTGCGACTCACAGACCGGAGACTGTTCGGCCGCGATACAAAGTCCCCGTGATTCTGAAGAGACTCTTCGATCCTGAAGAGGCTTTGTCACCCAGACGGTATCATCCGGCGGTGGATTCCGCGCCCGAGGAATCCGAGGAGACTCCGGAAACGAGAGACGCCAGACTGAGGCAATCGGCAGTCGGAGTTCGGCAACCGCGAACGCGTTACAGACTTCGGAATAACGTCGGGATCGACGAAGTGTCGACGTCGAGTCCGGAATTTACGAGCACGTGGCAGTACTTTAGAACGCGTTCGTATTCGAAACGTCCGACGTCGACCAGCACAGAGGCGGCTGTCACGGAGACATTGATACCGGCGAGGAAATTCGATTACGCCGCGGACGCTTTTCACCGGAGGCAGCAGTCGCTGAGAACGACAACGACAACGACAACGCCGAGAAGCGGCGATCCTTTCGACTCGCAAAATCTTATCGATCCGGACTACACCACGACGCCGAAACCGTCGGTGACCAGACTGGTGACTTCCGTGACGGAATCCGGCACCACGGAGCGGCAGAAGATACTGATCAAAACGAAATATTCGTCGCTGACGGCGACCACGAGGATACCGGCAGATCAGTTTCTTCTCCCGACCCCGTCGTCGTTCACGATGACCGGAATCGACGACGACGAGTTCGTCAACGAGATTCGTCAGAGCGTCGAACGGTCCACGTTGCCGATCGAAGGCGAATTCAGTTATCATTACGGCGGTCGATTCACTACGGAGTCCCACGAGTCCTCGACCATCGAGATCGAGTCGGTGTTCAACAATCTGATCACCAGCAAGGGTTCCGCGAAGTAGCGATGTAAAAATCGTTACTAATCGTCGACCGATGTTGCAATAATGTATATAGACACAGCCATAGTAATTAAGAAAGTTGATATTATCGTCGCTCGCCAGTTTATCGACGAGGAAAACTGCTAGAGAATTAAATAGACATTTTTAGAACTATGTCAGTAATGTATATATAGCGCTTAGCGAGTATTAGTTTAAGATTGCTCTCTATATGCGAGATGGACGTTTGTAAACAACATAAACCGAAAAGGAACGCGACAAGGACTCGCTAGATCATGACGACCGACGACTGAATAATCGTCTTCCACGCATCATCATCATTCTCACATCAATAACGACAGATGATCATAACGCAGCATTTATATTCATCCGCTTACGTCTGTCCTAGAGGAATCTTTGACCGAGACCTCTCTGATAATTTTTCTCAACACTTCTACTCACCGCAAGTATGCGACTGTTTACTAAAATCGATGACCCGAGATGACACTCTGATTAACGCAGCGAGCGAGACAAGCTCATGTGCGCTTCAATAGTAACTAGAGAGCTCCCCCCCCTCTTTGTACACTCCCTTCTTTTCTCCTGCAAAACTGATGCGGCTCATCACACGGTGACTGAAAGACGAAAGAAAGAAAAATTTACGATGAGAGGACTACGAACTCTACAGAGACTGGGAGGAAGAGCGAGAGGGAAAGGGGGGAGAGAGAGCGAAAGAGGTCCCGAGGGATCTCCGCATTAAAGCGCGCTGCTTGTTCTGATTTTCAGGTCGCCGAAACGAAAACTATCAGACTGCCGACCCTGAAGGAGCTGATCGGCTACTCGACGACTTACCACGACGATCGTATCGTTACGACACCGTCGTCGTCCGTTATCTCGCATTTGCTGCGCGATCAAGTGGACAATGACATTAGCCTGCAGAACGTCGAGGAGACAGCGAAAGCGAGCGAAGAGACCGTTGGCGACGTGTCGTGGCTGCGACAAGCCTCGAAGAACAAAGCGAGATCGCGCATTCCGAAGATGGCGGACGTTATCTTCGACAAGAAAGCTTTGGCCGCGAACGCTATTCACGAAGACGAGAACAAACGAAGGAATTCCTCAACTTCCGTCTACTTGAAACCGACCACGATGCGCGGTATTCCTCTCGCCAATCTGACTCCCAGCCCGGTGATACGTGGATTCTACGTTACCAAGAGCGAAGACGATTCAACCAGATCGGTGATTGACCTCGCGTTACGGTACACAGACAATCCTGTTGAATCACAGACGGAATCTACTCCGGTTACTGATATTCCGATTACGACCAACGAGATTGTCACTCGTGCTTACGATCAAAACGAAGCAGATACTTTGGATAACAATGAAAATGACATGACGACCGACGAAGTTACGACTGTTGCTTACGAGAATCGAAACGAATCCGAAATCAATACTTCTACCAGTCCAGTTAGCGACGAAGACAATATCACTCGCGAAGAAAAACTTTTCGTTTCGAGTTCCTCAACCATCGCGTCAAAAGATTCCGGCAGCGTCGAAAATCTTTTAGATCGCGAAGAGCCCAATATACCTGACAACAGGTCTGTGTCTAGACGAAGAAAATTGTCGCGCGAATTGACTTACAACGGGACACCTAACGTCGTTTCGACGAGATCGTCGACAAGACGAAAAATCGCTCTCGCCGTGAACAGATACAACGAGGCTACCCCTGCGATATGGACAGGGAGACGTATAGTGGCCAGAAAGCGACATAGAACCACCGTCTCGCCGATTAAAGACGCTATAAGCCGAACCGAGAGCGAGTTCGCTCACAGTACAACGAGTATCTTCGAAAGTGCAACGTCTACAACTCCTTCGACGTTAACTTTAAGTCGTGCGTTTTCCGCAATCACCACGAGAGTTCCTCTAAATACGCTCGAGGTTACTGTATCTCCTGAAAGTTCGAATATTTATAAAAAGCGAGCAAAGTCCTTTGACGCAGAGATCGAAGATCCGAACAATCGCGCGATTGTTGCAGAAGCAGTTACTTCGACTCCGAAAGTTGTTTCAACAGCAAATCCCACAGCTGCTGTAATTTCAACAATCTCAGACGATTTTACAGTCGTAAACACGCGCACGTCTGAAGTTGCAACTGCAACATCGCCGACTGTTGCGATTGCAAAAGTTCCTTCACTCAAAAATGACGCCACAACTACAATTGCGACCACGAGTTCTAACGTTGAAACTACTTTTACTACAACTTCAAATTATTTGTCCGATATTCCTGCAACTACGAGCACGCACGCAAATGATTTTGTGACTGCGAATAATGAAAATGAATCTAATTCCACAACGACGAGTTATTTAACCGATTTCACAAATGTTATTGAAACTATCTCCTCGGTTGCAAATTATTCCGAAATTACTACCTCAGTAAATACGATCGCTACTGATTCTTCAATCACAATTACGAATACCGAATTTGAAACCACTTTAACAAGTTCAAATTATCCAAGTGATATCGCTGTGTCTATGAGCGAAGTTGAAACTACTTTTACAAAGTCTCCCGTAACCGATGTTATCCCAGCAACTGCCAACACGAACGCAATTACGACTGATTTTTCTACATCCGAAACTGCGGAAGATGAAACCGCATATACCAACGCAATTGCAAATTATTCTACAGTTGTGACCGCAGCAATTGCGGAATATATAAATAAAAACGAAACTGATTCTGCCATTGCAACTACAAACGCGGAAACTGAAGCTATTTCTACCGGAACTACAAATAATTTCGAATCTGTTACTTTTACGAACGTACACGCAACTACAATTCCAGACACTACTTTACAACCGTTAAGAACGGTTTCTTCTGATGCGGATACACACACGTATCCAACCGCATATATGACAACAAGTAACTTTATTGATACTCTAACTACAAATATGATGACTGCAACTGCTGATACAATTGTTCCAATCATCACTGACTCGAGCGTAATTACAACATCTGCAAATACGGACATTCCTTCCACAATTATCGATACAGTGACAGCTACAACTCAGTCTAGAACTGATTCGGTAACGATATACATGACATTAGAAATAATTCCGAAATATTAGCTGACACCGTAACTGAACAATCCGCTCAAAATACTCCAACACTTACTTCGAAGTTTTCTCCTAGCACCATTTTCGAAACATTATTAGAAGGAACAACCGCATTTTCGAGTCAAACTGACGAAAATTTCGTGACGCCAATGATTACGCGAACTTCTTCAACTCTTCCTCTTCTTGTAACACCGGTTACAACCACTGTAGTTCTAAAAAAATCTAAATCTACAGATTTTTTGATTTCTGCGACTTCTTACGAGTTGACTCCGACTACAATCCGAACAACCGAGAGCATTTATCCGTCGCGTTTTACGACACGTGAAGAATCCACGAAAATAAAAATCGATTTTCCAAAAGAAAAAGCTACTTTTAGTAACGATACTCAAAACAAAACGAACGCTCAAACAGCCACAATTAGTTACGAGTCGAATTTTAAACAAAAGACAAGCAAAGATTCTACGATTCTAGAAAAGAATTTTTCCGAAGAAACTACGTCAGAAAGTACGCGAAATCGAGAACAGAATCAAAATCAAACGACCTCGGCACGAAACGGTCAAAAAACATCCAGACGTCGCGTCATAAATCGAACGAATAACTGGAACGGTTGGTCGGTGCCACAGCAAACGAGCCATCAGTACCCTCGACGAGTTCCGCTGCATCGCGGCACACGGAGACCTTCTAGCCACATCTCTTCCGCGAGAACGAGAGAAGAGAATCTCAGAAGACGAATCGCGCAGAAGAGAGCCAGAATTAATACCGAAGCGATCGGCAGCACGGTCGGATCTGACGAAAATATTGTTGATGTTCAAAATACTACCGAGAAAAGTGTCACGTACGATCAAAATAGAAGAACGAAAGTTAGAGAAAGGATCGATGAAAAAGAAACTACGACTTCACAAGGAACAACGGTGCTTCCTCAACCGTCTAACTCTATTGAAAACAAATCTTTTCGAGATCACAATGAAAACGTCAGAAGAGACCGGAAACCGAAAAGAGTGAAACCTCAGACTCAGGAAGATCTTGTAGCCGAAGAAATCAGAGGTTATTCTAATTTGAATAATATTATTGCTAATAATAATAAAAATTTGAACAATAATAATAATAATTCGAATAATACTTTTACTAATACGACTGTTACTAATTCGATTACGGCTCTCGATAATAATTTGACTACTATAGACACCGCTACTGATGAAAATCAACCAAATATTTCTGAAAACAATTTTCATACAAATAGAAATAGAAATCGTTTTCAACAAGATAAAACTAATAGAAGAATGAGAATTGTGTTAAAAAATGTTAGACCTATAAGCAAAGAGGAGAACTCGACTGCAGAAGCGAGTGCAGTTTCTGATTCCTTCAATAATACACGAGGCAGTTTTTCAAGTATATCTAACAGAAGAGGAAGAATGAGAGTTGTATTGAAGAGTATTAGGCCCAAGGAAGAAACTTCGACAATTGAGCAAGCAGAACTCGATTTTGCAAACGAGAACGGTCGAGAAAATCTCTTAAACAATCGTAACGCGAGTGTAAACTTTACCGTCGAAAACAAGACAGAAAGAATAATGAGGGTAGTGAAAAGAGTTAGATCTAAATCCGAAGAAACGGAGACGAGAACAACAACCGACGAAGTCGATGCGAATTCCGCCGCAAGTCCTCGAGACGTGACTTTGAACGATCTTCGTAACGGCACGAATCTTTTTGTTGAATTCGGAAGAAGAAACGGGAGAAGAATGAAAATTGTTTTGAAGAGCGTGAAACCCAGACTCGAGGAAACAAGAACAGATTCTGATTCGACCGATGAGGACCTCCACGGTAGCTCTTCAAATAATCTTTACGTGTACGAAAATCGTTCTGACGAGGAAAAAAAAGTTGTTTCGAAAAAGACCGAACTCGCGAGAAAAGACTTGATAACTGAAGAGACAGGAGATTCGCCGATAACCTTCGTATCCGTTTTGCCACCTGGATTTCGAGAGAACAGGAAACAAAAGACCAGAAACGGAACGAACGTTCTGTCTAAGGAAAGAGCCAAGCCTAAATCGCGAGAAGAGAAAGAAGAGACTGAAAAGATCAATGCCATCGACAAAAATCACGAGAGCAACATTTCTTCAATTCGTTCCAAGTCCGAGAAAGAGCAAGCGACAACCGAACCGCAGGAAGATGCGCGAACCACGGAGGCGATCACTGTTCTGACCGAAGAGGACACTGATCGATTTTCGCTCGAGGTCAGTGCCGTTTTAAACCGAAGACTCACTTTGCCTTGATAACACGCTGTAATTTCCTGACCGATCGCATGTTGCTCTAACAAAAGCGAAAACGAAAAAAAAAAAAATCAAACGCCATCGCCTCCAAAACAAAACTAATGAAGAATTCTAATAGAGAATCCCCTAATAGTGAGAGAAAAACTTAGTTTTCACGCAAATTGTCGCTGCCTCTTCTAATCAGTAAATAAATGCGGTGAAATCGTAGAAGTGCCTTTGCTTAAAAAAAAAAAAAACTCAAGGGTCTAATGGAAGATTGATGCGTGCTTGCACAGCGTAATGCCTTCGCTTCTGGAACTGCGAATCTGCTTTTTGATCTGCCTAATTAATTAATGTGGTATGAGAAAACTTTGAGAGATAGATGCGGAACTACAAAGAGATCAGAGATTTCTGATGTCTGCCAAAATCTTCTTCATATGCCTAACTACTGAAATAATTCATTGATCAACGTCATCTTTACGAACGGCTAATCGAGAAAGAGCTAATACATAAAAAAAAAAAGATACATATAAGAGCTAATACGAACTCTGATACGATAACTTGGTGATTTCTCACGCGAGTGCCTATCCGACAAGATCTCTCACTCTTTCGTTGTGGGCCTAACCAGAATATCTTTGGTATTTAAACCCTAATGAAGGACGTTATCATTCTTTACGCTACCACGTCATCATCGCATTGCCTGACTCAGAAGAAGCGTCTTCTCTTTTCAGCTATTAGAATCTTATTTTCTACTGCGGTATGGAATCCGGAACTTGGAAACTCAAGTCTGATCTTTCCTCCTGAGCGTCCTTCTGAGACGCAAAGACGAATCAAGAACATCTTCATCCGCTATTTAGTTCTTTTTTTCCACTGTTACGGATTAACAAGTAAAACTGTTTTTTTTTTTCGCGAGGCGCGCCGCACGTTTCCGCGCGAGCGTTCCTCTCGCTTCCTCTGATGTATTTTCAACGTTTTTAATTAATGCTTGAATCAACGAGATTAATGTCTTTAACACGCGAACATCCCAAACAACACAAAAAAGTTGAAAAAACTTCGACGATACTTTTAAATTCTATTTAAATATTCAAATATTTCTTGTAAGAAAAAAAATTATTTTCACATATTTGTGTTGTCTGAGATATTCTTGAAATTTCCTTAATTTTCTTCATCTTTTGAGATTTACTTTGTATTCGTCAATTCTCTGTCGTAAGCGCTTGCTTTGCTGCTGACATGTGTACGTATATCTACACGCACTTGTCGGCGAATCTATGTCATTACAGTCGATAATCAACGTCATATTATCTGTGTCAATTAATCGTTTTTTTCAAACAGACAACTTCCTTGAGAAACAACGGATCTTCCCTCAATCGCAATTCGGGAAGCGGATCGAACCCTGTTAGGCAGAAGAAACCGACGCAACCGACGACAGTCTCTCCGCTAATTAGTACTGTGCCGAGCTACTTGACCACCACTCATCGAAGAGTCAGACCAGCAATCGAGACTACCTTGTCGCCGAGGATAGATCTCAGTAGGTTATTCAGTGAAAAATAACATTTATCTCTATTTTGATTTTGATTTTTTTTAGATTTCTAAACATTTCTGCTCTCGAATATTGTTTCTTTCAGACGTGTTCGACGGCGTGTCCGAATCGTACATTAAATCGGTCGCTGTTGAAAACGATCAGAAGACGGACGTGTCCGATCAAAGCGTTCGCGCCCAAGAGTTCGCGGCGACTCTGGCGGATCCGCCGATCTCGTCGTCGCCTGACACCGGTACATTATACTTGCTAGAGACCACGCCATCCGATTATCTAATTCTTCTAATCTAACGTTCCGCATCATCACACGCGCGCTTCGTGTTTTCGCGCGAAATTCGCAGCAATCTGCGTTTCGCGTCTATAACAAAACTCTCTCGTCTCTCAAGAGACCGCCGCAGCCGAATCATCATCTCTGACACTTGACGATCATGTAATATCTATCCGGAAATCGCCACAGCTCCTGAACTTATCAACTCAAAACCGCGACGCTATATAATCTCGTTTAAAAAAAAAAAAAAAAACATCTCAAAATAAAATGTCTTCGTAAATAATGTCATTGTTTTTGTTCAACTAATTTCTCACACTCATTGCGTTGTGCATTCTCTTTCACAATCTCGCAGTTCTTTCTTCGATCACGCAGGATTTCTCTTGAATCATTTGTCTTTTTTTTAATCAATGACAATCGAAATATCATGAATTACTAATGCGACTTATCTATTGTTATCATCAGTCTCGTCTTCTTTTTTTTCGTCTCACTTGTTTTCATTCACAGTTTTGCTTTTGCTAAAACAAAAAACGAATTAATCGCTATAATCGTATTCCATGCCACTATCGACAGAATGGACAGTACGTGACATGGATCTCTCTTTCTCTCTCTCGCTCTCGACTGTGAGTTACAGTGAGATACTCTCGGTTTCTTCAGTCTCTGTGCAATCTCTGATTGATTGGTGGCGTCTTACTAATGAATCTCACTCGTGTCGCTCTTCTTCGTTCTCTCTCTCTCTCTGTCTCTTTCTTTCTCACTCTGGGGATTGACTTCATCATCGCGTGACCCGCTTGCTTTCAAGCTAACGTCTAAGCGACACTGACTAATCAGGTTCCACGCGTAGGTCGAACGCCGTTAGTGGATGTCGATGGGCGCAAGATTAGCACCACCATAACACCCAGAACGTATTTCACGACCGAGCGAACGGTCACGAGATACGTCGCGGACGTGAGGGGTCGTCAAAAGTTCAGGACGAAAGACAACAAGCCTGCCACAGCGAACGCGACCACGAGACCCAGAAGACCGCCAGTGATCGATTACGACTATTACGAGGACGAAGTGCCGATCGTGATTGGCAAGTCCTTTCTCAACAGTAAACTCTTCCTCACGAGCAAAGGCACAATACGTTGTCTGGATCAGGGCAACTTCCCGCACCCGTACTCGTGCAAGAAGTTCATCACTTGCGCCCGTATGGTGAACGGCCAAGTGATCGGGACCGAGTACACCTGTCCCGATAAGCTGTCCTTCGATCCTATCGGCGGTATCTGTAACTGGTCCGCTGGTCTCGGTTGTAAAGAACGATAAGACGGTCTTAATCACTTGATAATTTGATGCAAGAAGAAGTTGTGTAAGCTCGATCGCATCGATAGTTTTTGTCTTGAGAAAAAATCAACAAATCGTTAATCTCGACTCGGAACATTAGACGCAGTTAAATTTGTAACGTGTTTAAACAGAACAAAAAACACGTAATTTTTAAGCTTATCGTTCTACGAAAAACATTTTTCAGAAAAGATTATCGAGTGGTTAAGATGATCTTTGCGACGTTTTCTCGGAACTAGAAAAAGAATATTTCCAAAGTGTTTATTTAAAAAAAAAAAAAAAAAAAGAAATTCTTTTAATTCTTGCAATATATAAGTTTCTATATTTTAACGTGTATGTTAATTCTCGCGGATTTCTGAGAATACTTTTACTTTAAATGCAACGTATGATAATTGTCACGTAAAAATGAGAGCATTTTATCAACATCATACAATTGTTTTATACGTCATAAAAATGATATAACGGTGTTAGGAAATAAGCGCGAAGTGTACATTACTCTTGTAAGAAGATTTGAATTGGTATTGTTGAAAAGGTCCTCTCTATCTGCACAGTTTTCAACGATAATTTGTTCTAAGCGCGTGTTAGATAAAATTGCTTTAATTATATAACACAAGAGTAGATTATATCCAACAAATTTTACCCTACAGTTGAGTTCTTTGCCTTTTCGAAGAAACTGTGATTCATTTTCTGTTTTCAAAGCGATCACATTTCGATGAAACGTATCGTATATATACACACTTTCCTTGTACGACTGTGCAACAGCCATATAATCGAGCGAAAACACAGAGTGGTGATATTATCGTTAAAGTCTCTTTTACATGTAAATATTAATAGTGTGTTATATGCGTAACTAGCGTAATAAGATAATAAACGTTCTCTTTCGCGTGTGGCCTATCAGTGGGCACTATATAATTTATCTGTAAATTTTTCAATTAAGCTCTCTTTATGTTTTGTAACAAAAAGATACGCTTAATCTCTCTTTCGAGACAAACAATAAATTTAGAACTCGATTCATATTGGCGAGTGTAGTGCACATCGAATTTATATATATAATGTATCGAAGTTTTTGTACTTGAAAAATAAAAGCATCGATTATAACACACATCTTGCGCGTGATCTTTGCACATTTCACAAATAATTCAATGTTCAATGACAAAAATCTTTGGTAAGTATTTTAAAGAATATCCTAAAAATAAAAATTATATAAATGGACAATATTTTTCTGTTTTTCTCACAGAAATAAATAAACTCTAGTGCGAGACAATTTTTTCCAAAGATTTTTTTTATTTTCCCCGATATTTTTGTTTCACAATGTTATTTGTTATTAATTTAGTTGAAGAAGATGAAATGGGCAAACTAAGTTTATTATTACAGTATAGTTGAGATAAATGTAATGCAGCGCGCGAACTCCGGGATTCTGTTTTATAATTAGATATAATTGCTCGGATCTGCTTTAATTAGCTGCTTGGACGTAT
>QVNW01003917.1:0-17998 GCA_014825475.1 Pseudomyrmex flavicornis
TCTCTTGATAAAAACAAGTTTTTATCAAGTTCAAACTTGATAAAAACATTTTGATTGGCGAAGCGTTGTTATGCGCAGAGAGAAAAACAGTCACTGAGGACAGAAGTATATCTTCTGTCTCTCAGATCTTGCTCACAGCTTTTCGCCGCTATTCCTACTTCATATCTATAAGCTCTATGCAATCGATGTGTATGTTGTAAGATCAAGTTTCTCTGGAAAATTTCCAAAAGCGTATAAACACACTTAATATCTATTGTTAATTAATTATAAAATGTAAATCGCGGTAAAAGAGTTAATTTTACGTAACATTTATGAAAGAGTAAATGAAAGAAAAAATATTTCTTATTTTATATGTGTATAAACTTTTTTTTTTTCTACGATCCTGTCTACATATAACTGCAAAACTTAAATATCTCACGGACGAAACTGGGAGAGAAAGAACCGAGAGAAATAAAATAACGGATATTATTCGGACGAAACTTTGAATTCGGACTTGGAATTTTGTTTCGGTAACAGAAAGATCCCGCCTTGGCGATGTGCCAGCGGAACCGTTAACTTTTACGCTGGCAAATGTTACGACGGGCGCGGTTGCGCCTTCCACCGTCGATTCGATTTGCTCGTCAAAGGCATCGTTTGGCAGTTTCCGATACATTGGAACGACGTCGCGAAAGAGAAAGGCTTGTGTGTGGCGGTCGAAAAGTAAATTGCGTTCTTTCTTTCTTACGGATAGAAATCGAACCTGGTAAATGTTATTTCGGACGTATCTGGAGTGTCATTCGAGCGACCGCGCGGAGAATTCAATATTCTCGCCGTCTTACTCAATATCTCGAGCGGAGAACTTTGAAATATCCTTTTATGGATCGTTCGAATGGCCTCCTTCGCGATTGAGGAACGCGAACGAGAGGATTGTCAAAGTGTAGGGTCCTCCCGCAGATCGTTATCGTTGTCGTCATCGTCGTGATAGCGCGGTCCTTTGTGGCATTTCTGCTTCTTGACGCGGTGGCTTATTTTCATTGTTTCAGTGAACCGTGTCTTTATCGACGCGAGAAAATCAACGTTTTTTTTTGTTGAAAAAGTAGGCGAAATATAATTTGCGTTACAGAACAACGATCGGATGAAAGTAGATAATGCAAAAAAAGTTAGGACATCGATGTCTCGAAAACAAAAAAATAATTATCTTAGGTCAGCATGAAATTTTCTATGCAGTAAATATATATTTATAATAATACAGTGATTTTTTTTCATTTTCAACAACGAAATAATATGCTAAAGAGATCCAAGTATGTATTAATATATTATATATTAATATATTATTAGATTATTTGTTAATTATTCAAATATATTCGTATATTGTTGATTATTGCCCATTGGCGATAATAAATCGTATTAATAACAACAATTATATATTATTAATAACAACTCTCATCTTTCTCTCCTCTCTCTCTCTCTCTCTCTCTCTAATAAAAATATTGAAATTATTTCAAACTCGATAATTAAAAATATTGAATATATCGTATACATACGCGCGTAATAAAAAAAAAAAAGGATAGACACACGCAACAGAATATCATTAGAAACAATAATTTACAACGTTTAAGTTTACTAATTTTTTGAGATTTTACTCTAAAGTTTGTGAGCGAGACAAATATTTTATTTATATTTTTCGTGTATTTTACATACTTTTGAACTATATTTTTTAACTGTATTCGTTTTTTAACATTCTTTAACAATATATCACATTGTTTTCTCATAAAGATTTTTATACTCTTGGGAAAATTTATGAGATAATTATTGTGTAACAAATGAGCGTACCGAAATCTCGCGCGATCACGTTGAAGAACCATCTTGGCGATAGGAACGCATTGTGTGTCGTCAGTTACAATATATCTTCGTCTATACGCGATCATCTTGGCAGGGAAACGCAGATCTGTCGAGAAATATATTTGTCGGTAGAGTAGTAGAAGCGGGAATGCATTAAGTGAAGCTTGAGTAAAAAATGTATATCCCGATAAAATTGTAGTTTCATAAGAAAGTGTTTAGCAAAAGAATTATTTTGCAAATGCAGACGACACAAATGTGCCGGCCTCTCTTTCTTCCTCGCTTATGTTTTTTTTGTTGCTTAAATAAACATAGAAATATCGAGAGTAAAATTTGCCAACACGTTGTCAGTATTAAATATTGTATCCTACACCAGTATTATACGTGCGAAATATATGCAGAGAAGAAGACGTCCAACAATTCAGTTCGTTGTTTATTTAAACTTGATTGGACAATCACGAGAGACGAAAGATACGTGGGTGGTTTTAATGTCATAACTCTCGTTAATAAAAATATGTACAAGCAAAAAAAATTCGCATTTCTTATCATACAACACACGTCCGCGCTTTTACGCGACCGATCAACCGACCGACCGGTGCAAGAAAGATAATACATTACATTACAGTAACATAATGGCTTTTCTCGAATAATCAGCCAATCCGTTATCTCCGGTTCTACCGAACATTAATTCGATATTCGAGCGCGTACAATAAAAGTTCGCGATAAATTCGTTTTCAAAACGAAAAAGCGCCGAAGATAGGAATTTATGCCAGCCCGGCGGCGAAATATCATTTTTCCTCGTCAAACAATTCAAACAAGCGGAGGCTCGATGGAATGACATCTCTCGAAACGGAGTTGAGATAAAACCCATGTATTCAATAAGACAGGCCGGGAGCTTCTCGGCGACGACCTCCGGATGAAGGATTTTGTCAGCGAGTTACCTGCTGTTAAATAATTCGACTCGTTTTTACGAACATTTCTCGTTTGGCCGAGAGCTGTCGTCACAAGACATCGTTGTTTAAGTGCTCCTCGTTCTCTGTTTCTAACGAAGGAAAGATCGATGTCCTCGTATATACGAAGACTGTGTTTATCAAGGGACAAACAGAACTTCGTGAAAGCCGAGAGAGACGGAGATTGTTGGGTCTCAAAATTGAAACAACAAAATGGCTTCCTCGTAATATTTTATATTAATACAGAATATTATATATACGGAATATTACGAGGAAGTAAAAAAAAAAGGTAGGCAAAAAAAACGAAAACCTGTGTATAACAACGTATACAAATATAATATTACGCAAAAAACAAATAGCTTTTAAAAAAAGCCATCAAAATAAATATGTATTATAAATATGTATTTAACAGTTTCCGGAAAAGTGGCTGCTGAAAAATAGGCAGCTCTCTGTTGACTGTAGCCTCGGAAGATAACCGGAATATTTCATTTAAAAAGGTTTTAACCGCCGAAAGAGCGAGGAAGAGAGAGAGAGAGAGAGAGAGAGAGAGAGAGAGAGAGAGAGACAGAGAGCTTTCAGTTAATATCAACTTTAATTTCACTTTAACAGAATCTCAACTAGTTACGAAGATGGTTCACGTGGAAACTTTCGAAGTTGTCGGGTCGGCGGGGAAGATGACGGTTATAAATAAATTATCATAGAAAGGAAGTGTCATCCTGTGCGCACGGTATATTTTCGAACAACATCGCGCGCGCATTAACGTCGTGTCAATAAACGAAGTTATCCGATTTACACGGCAGTATAAATGTTGCATCACGTTGCGTCACGCGTACAATATATCCATGTCACCGAAAACAAATCCGGAATTATGATAGGGAACAAACGAGCTATTGATCATCCGTCGTTGTCGTTATGGAGTGCCGATAATGATTTAAGCGGCGCGGAGCGAAGGGCCTTATATAAACCTACCCGCGCAATATTGTCCTCATTAAGATATTTGCATTAGCCTAAGCTTCGCCCCCGTTTTCGGGAATTAGTGTTTCGGAGGCAGAGCTTGAGGATCAAGCAGCGTATCTATAATGTGCAATTTGTTCGTCGATCTTCCTGGCGTTAGCGGACTGCATTAGCGCCCTGGAGATCGCTTAACCGTTTAATCATCATTTACGGAAGCCTGATGATGCCTTAGGAAGGAACTTTGTGCGACGCATGCATAATGCGGCCATTTAAACATTTTGAGCTCGAACTACGGTTGAAGCCTGTTTGACAAATTGAGTCTAAAATTGCCGCGTGATATTTGCAGTGTTACACCGGTTGAATTATTAATACAAGAGAGATGTGTATAAATTCGCATAAAATTATAAGGCTCATTGTATAAAATAATGAAATGAAAACATACATTAAGAAAATATACATTAGCGAGCAAATCAACGTTCGGGCAAAAAGCTTACTGTGTGTGCTTATAAAGATGATAATATAAGATCTGATTGTGTGTTCCGATTCTCTTTTTTTTCATAGAGTTTTGAAGCCTTTTTAATAACAATTTTGATAATATACAAATTTAATATTAATAATTGTTGAGATCATACATGTGGTATTTTTAATCAGAGACCAATTATATAACATTCTCAGGGAAAATATATTTTTTAACTATATTATATATTTAAGAGAATTCTACACATGGAGGATTGCATGATATATTATAAGTTTATAAAAAATATATTATTAAACTACAATTTATATAACATCTCTTGTTCGTAGAAATCTCGTATTGACTCTGATGTTACACCATGTGTATATTACTACTCTTATCAGTTTTTATTCTTCTATCTGCAATATATATACAGTAATATATCTGATGAACGCAATATGTATTGTGTACATACGCGCGATAATATTACTATTCAAAAGCAATTTCGTGGAATACCATTGTACATATGTACATACATATGTATCAATCTCGATATTTATATTGAGAGAATATAATATCACATATATCACAATGTGAATACACGTTATGTGTAATATCGTTCGCGATTGGAATACTATACGATTAATTGAAGTCTCGTCGTTTAATGACTGTGTGTTCCTGGCTATTAATTAAACTATTAACCTCAGCTAATTATCGCGCGCGTGTCGATAAAGGTGCGATATCACCGACGAAGGAAATTGAGCCTCGTGCGAACCGCTGGCATTTCCCTTTAATGCGATATCGCTTTACCGCGGACCGGCAAAGTTCTCTCGCTCGTCTGAACATCGCAAAGTCGTTTCCACACTTTGACCCTTTGTTTTCAACGCGCTCCAAGTTTCCGGGCATTATAGCTTCGCGTCACGAAACGTGGAACAAGCACGCGTGTAGCGAAATAATTTAGCAAAGTAAAAAAAGAAAAACACACCTTTCCGCGGAAATAAGATAGTTTCTTTTTTCGCGTCAACTTTACGGAAAATTTCTCGGTTTCGGAAAATGTGTTGCCGCGCTGGCGTCATATTGTCCACAGCGCGTGTTCTACTTTACAGCTGGTGCCAGGAATCGCGCTCCGATGAAAACGCGCGATCTTGTTCAAAAATCGGGCTTGAAAAAAATTGCATTGCATGCGCGCGCATACACTCACTCACACACACACACACACACACACACACATATGCACATGCGGTGTGTTTCATATGCCAACCGGTGCTTTCTCGCCCGAGGAATTTCAGTTAATTGGAGTCGCCGTAATAGCGGCTGCCCATTATCGTCTACCGGGCCTATTTGCGAGTTCGGTCAAGCGTATCGCGCGACGAATAACCCCGCGCGCTGCATTCGGTTCCAATCATCTCGGTCTCTTCGTCGTGACTTAAGCCGATAATCCTTAGCTCGTTAAGTGTCATCGCATAAACGATATTTTCGATTAATCTCCGAGTTATGTTCAAAAAAAGAAAAACAAAAAACCGTTATAAACAATTAGTTTTATATATACAGCATAAAACAATGTATGAGAAAGAGAGAGAAAGAAAAAAGAGAGAGAAATACGTGAAAAATAAAACTAAAAGTTTAAATCTTAAGAACTTACGTAAAATATATTAAAGAAGTACATATTTTGCATGTAGTTTTTACTTAGAAGAAAATAAAAATACATTTTAAAAAAAAAGGATACTTCTATAATATATTCTTATAATTACCATCTGCAGCCACATTGTTCTTAACAAATAAAATTCTTTCTCAACCGAAACGTAACTTCCAGAAAATATGACACAATTTCATTTATATCGCATTTCTTCAGTGTTTTCTATTATATTCTATGTGCAATCAGTCGCGAAACGATTGAAAACTTGAACAATCGCTGACCGCGAGCTACGATTATCGACTCGAGAAAAAAACGAAAGAACCAAGACTCGGAACAGCGCTCGTTAAAAATTTAAGGTAGAGTAAGTCTTATTTCTCTCTTTCTCTCTCTTTTTCTCTTTCTCTTTCAATTCTCTCACTGAGTACATAGATCGGCAAATATGGCGCAGGTGCACAGCGGTATAACGCGTGTTGATATGAACGTTATACGACGAGAGATTTATGTTTTTCAAACAATATACGTGCATTTTGCTGCCGTAACTTATCACAAATCTTATAAATCGAAGTTATCGAAAGAGCAGATTTAACAGAGAAGCGTGACGGATAAGAAAAATGGATAATAAAAGCTCAAGAAAAATTAGAAGCATTTATACGCTTTTATTATCTGCGCTTTATATCGTTTTTACATGAGATATGAAAATCGTCTTGGAACACTTTCTTAACCATTTCGCATTAAAGTATCACACCGACGATAAACATCGCCTAGGTATCATCCGCACTGCATTTGCATTTCTGCTTGGAAAAAGACCGCTCTATCGACCTTGTGCACCGTTTTGCTTGAAAAGGATTTTTATCTCCGATATGCTAGCACGTCGCTATAAAACTAACGGGCTGGGCAAAAATTGCCACCAGCTCCGCTTACGAACGTCAATGGCATCGCGTGAAAAATTCAAAAATTGTTCGCTTCGCTATAAGTTCCAGCTGCTAGCACGTGATGATAAGGGATGGGGTTGCAGCGCAGAAACGAGCGCTTTTCAATTACAATCACGCGATGAGTTTTCGAAAATAAAATAGAAAAGAAAAGTACGAAACAAGAGAAATAATTGCCGGAGAAAATGGGAACGTTTATAAAATTGCCGCGTGAATTGTGCGTTTCAAAGTAATGGAATATTTCCTAAAGAAAACTGTTACTTTCACGTTGTTTGATTGATACGTATCGACAGATACGTAATATTTCTCGAAGTATTCTTTCATACTCTGCAAGATATTTACGTTTTTTTTTTGTAGTCGACGTAAGTTAATATTAAGTTTGAAAAATGATGAAGACAATTTAATATAATGTAAGTTTAAGAAGAAAAATAGAAATAATCTATTGATGTTAAGATCAAAATACATAGCAATAAGTCACCTATCATCATAATAATCCGGTTTAATTTGTCAGCCGGCAAGAGCAACCATGACAGATCGATGATGTTTAATGATTCAGCAGAAACTTTCTCGCTCGACGAGAGTGCGGGAGGGCGCGCGCGAAAAGGGCGGCATTCCGATCTATATAAAAAACGTTCCGACTCGTGCTATTGGCTTAGCACGCGCATTCTACACGTGTGAGGACAAGAGTTTTCCTCCTCCCGTGATGGTTACAAAAAGAAGAAAAAAGACGAGACGTCACAAACACGAAGGAAATGGAGAGTAAACGCGCGCTGTGTAGAGACGGCGTTTAGTCAGGGGTTGACCTGAATTCAGGTGGGGTGAATCAATATTTCTGCCTGCGTGCTCTGTTCGCTTCGTAGCAGTTACCGTAGCAACCAGACTCCTTGCTTTATTAAAATATGACTGTCGTTTTCTGTGTACAACTGTATTTGATTAGAGTGGAAGGATCAGTCGCGCGAGATCTATTTCAGGGAAATGCGGAATTTTCTTACGGTGACCGCGAACGATCGACGGAACGCACTTACGGATCGACCATCGTCAACGATCGATTTGTCCGATGGTGCGGATCGAGCAACAGCCTTCGTGACTCCAAGGGTGCGACCTTGATACAAAGTTCCATGAGTTCGACGAACTTGGCTTGGAGTCACGCAAGCTAAAAAAGTGTTGCAGAGCAACATTTGAACTTACTGTCAATGTTGTTAAAAAATTTATTTCCACCGATGATTAATTTGTTGAACGCTATACAATCGCTTTCAAGAAAAATACGTACTTGGAGTTTCAAAACAACTAGCAAGTCTTCTTTTCCGTAAAATTATAATCGTTCTTTTTCTATATTTTGCGTGCGTAAATCAGATGACTGCGACACACTGCAATATTTTATATATAATGACGAATACAATATTCGTCTATATGAAGATATTAATATAAAGTCCTTTTTGACGCAATGACTCGAAATGATAAAACTGTAATTAAGTTGTCACTAAGAGTAATGAAAAATAAATTCAGTGCAGATATGAACCAATAATGAAACGCTCTATATAATCAAGTTCACAATGATAAAAAAATAAACACTCAATAATTATTGCAAAAGTCCGATATTTCATATATTCTCTAAATTTTTTGGAATACGTTGAGTAAGACGATGGTTTACTCGAACCGACGACGGTTAAAAATTTATACGAAAATTATTTCAAAAATGTGTTTACATTACTTTATTTACAATTTCTTCTTCCCATAAAAAAAAGACATCATTATTTTCGCCATGTGACCAGACGGGACTGGCTTTTAATTCTCGAACAACCACAGCTAAAAACAGAACTGCTCGGCAGTCGCGGTGTTATGCTAACACCGAGGTACCGCGGGAGGTTTTGTTTACGTGACGATTAACCGCGCTTCATCGAATTCATCGCATTTTCATCCGCGGATGCTACGCCAGACCGACCAGGCGCAGCCACGGGCAAAGAGCGATATTTGGCTGCGCCGGTGAACCGAATAAACATCCAGGTCAACACACGTGACAGCCTCGAGAGATCGTTCAGACTTGACGAGGCCGCAGTTATACGTACTCTAAATTCGCTACGAGACGAAGATCTATTTATATTCGCGCGGTAACGAGCTCTTATGCGTGGGACGGAGGAGAAGGGTTAAAATCCTGCAACAGAGAAACACACAGAGCTTCTCGCGAAATTTGTTTCCTCGAGAACGCGCAATGTTCATCGGGAGAAGATATCCGAATTTATACGGCCGGATGACGCGGACGGATAGATAACGCCGAATGACTCATTCCGTGCATCTGCTTGGAAACGAAGCGACCGCAAGAGAGAGAGAGAGAGAGATAGGAATATGTCCAGATCACCGGAATAATTCTCGAAGTCAATACATAGCGCGTTCGAGGTTGCAGGTGCCATTTGCGAAAACACACACACACAGTCTTAAACACACGAAAAGAAAAATACACTTCTATATGCGTCTCCGCGTATTATTTTCCACAAATAAATCAACTATGATTCAGAAAAATAGCTACGTCTCTCTTTAGAATTTGTATTTCTGATATCTTTCCAACGCGCGTGTTTTTAGTTTTCTTATCTTCGGGCGCTCGGGCAGTCTTTCAAATTTTTCACGTGTGAATGTGTGTATTGAGAGTTACCGACATCAGATCGACATCTTCTCGGTATACTCGACATAAAATTCACTATCTTTCCTCGTGATTGCTTTACGACTATAGTTTATAGTTTATAGACGAATAAAGCGCGCGATAACGAATGAATTACGTCCCGATAAAGACTCGCTCGGGGAGAGAGATTCGCTGTATTCTCGAGTACTTGTGTATTCACAAGTCCGAAGAGATGTGCTTCCTAGTAATCTGATTTTATCAGAGTCTTATGCCTCGAACGAGTAAGAGACTTGTTTCTTTGCGGCAGACCGGGGGAAGATCGAGGTCGATAGCTCATAGATAGGTGGATAGCAAGTGACAAAGACCGATAGCTTCGAGCTCGACGGAGGTAATAGGCTCGCCCTGAGCTTACCTTTTTTTCTCTCCAAGTACTAATTAATCTTCATTCTTATCCCGCACCAGTTGTCAACGAGAGTGGAAACGTCAAACGGTAAAAAAAAAAAAAAGGATCAGCTGTGACGAATTATTTGGAGGACGAAAAGGTGTTCCGCAGAAGGATGTGGATAACGAGAACAAGAAACTCAATTAATCCAATGTCAGGCGCAACGCAGACACTGTGATACATTAAGAGGGCACTAAAGCTTCATCCTATGCGTATTATAAAGCACAGGCCGCCCCTTAACCGCTAATGATGGATTCCTTGAGCGAACTGGGGAGGAACTGGACTTATCACGACAAAATGCCGAGAATTTAATAGCGTTTGTGCTTGGTAAAGCAATTGAGAATAATAAATTACGTCTCGAGAGCAGTTCCATTCTCTCTCTCTTTTTTTCTTTCTTTCGTACTCTCTCTCTCTCTCCTCCCTCTTTCTCTCTCTCGGAAACAAGTTGATAATAAAATTTTTCTCGCGCTTAATTCCGAGTAAATTTTATATTAACAGAATTTTATAATTAGTTGCCAGTTGCGAAGTTCTTTAACGTTCAAAACACACAACTCGAGAAGTTACAATTACATTTTTTCGCAAAAAAAACACTTATTTCGGAGTTATCGCGCCAGTAATTAACTTAACAAAAAAAATTAAAAAAAAAAAAAAAGTACAATTTACTTAATAATAATAAAAAAAAAATTTAATTTCCGAGGTGATACTTTATTTTTCTTTACGCTTTTTCGTACAATACAGAAGTCGAAACGCGATAACGCACGAAACTTGGATTCTGCGCGTTATCGCGCAGAATTATTCCTGTAATAAGAGATACATCATTATGTCATCTCTCCTGTTTGGTTCACTGATACTGCCTTCCTTCTCGCCCTCCCGTCGAGCTTTGCTCAACGGCTATTAAACTTCCGCCAAGTCGAGACACGTAGCACATTAACTCACGTAGAAGTTAGATATTGCCAACATATAGAACTTGTAATATGATTATAAGATCTGGTAAGCTAAGTGTATGGATAATTTGCTATCGTCAGTCAATCAAGCTAAATTTTTCATCTTCCGTGACTTCGGTGGCCATTTCGGTGGCGAATATTGCGCGACGATGACCATTGTCATGACCACACGCGGATATGTTGGTGTCTCTAAAGAAGAAACTAAAAGATGAATAATCCTCTCGGGAGTACTTCCTTGCGTACGTGGCCAGAAAACTAAGTTCGCAGACATATTTCTTTCTTGTTAACCCGGAAGCACGGAAAAGGGTCTTACAAAGCGCACGTTCGGTGCAAATTTGATTTCTTATTATACTTTACTGCCCCGCATACTTACTTCTCCCTTCGTCGCGTAAATAATAATTGCTTATTTAATAATACGTCTGTTTGTTTCGCGTGGAAAATGTCAGAGATTATATTTTGACGGGAAAATTGATATTGAATTTCTCATTGAAAGAAAAATTATAAAAACGACGAGAAACGTATTAAAAGATTGCAAAAAAAAGTCCTTCGTTTTTTTTCAGAGTAAAAAAAACAAAAAAAAAAGCTACGGTATATGCATGTAATGTTGCATTTCTAAACGATGGAATATCGGATTTAAAGAAACGAAGTGTATTCAAGAAGTTTCGATCGACGTTCTCTCTCTCTGTGTGTGTGTGTGTGAGTGTGTCCACATTTCAATTGAAAGGTTTTCAAAGTGTTCTGGACGGAAATAACGCGGAAACATCGCCGGGAATGAGCGCAGAGAAAAAGATTTCGCTTTGAGTCGCGGAAAGTAAACTTAATTTAGACAAATTTGAATAAACTTCATCGGCGAACGTAATTGCCGGACTATTGTGTGTATAAAAACGCGATGGAAACGCTTCTTCCTTACCCGTTTGCACGAGCTTGAGCGCGATGCCATTGTGCTGCTTGAGCGGCTCGTTGAGGGCCGGCTGCGTGAGGTCTTTGAAGGGATGATTGGCGGCGGCCTCTTCGGAGCCGGAGGCACGATTATTTTGCATAGTCCCGGTTGCGTGCTGCTCCTCGCTCCGTCGTCCTTCTTTTTTACTGACGACGTCACCACCGACGTTACGCACGTGGGTTTGTTTTCTGCCAGCCGCCGTCTGACTAGTCTCGCGCTTTTTCTCCTTTCTGCGCTTATTACGAACGTCGTTTGCGACGACGATTCGTTGCTGTTGCTGCTGTTGCAACTGATGCTGCTGCTGCTGCTGTAGTTTATTATGTTGCTGCTGTTGTTTTATTTCGATGCAATTGACTGCGTTGTTCACTGCTGCGTCGTTGTTGACGGTCAGTGACGACACGGACTCCCGAATCGGATTTTCATAGATACGCAGGAGCTCGTCCGCCGGATAGAAGACGTACATGCCCAGAAATCGTTCCTGGCGTTGTAATCGCTGCTGTTACTGCTGCTGTTACTGTCGTGGCCGCGGTCGTGGCCGCTGCTGGCGCGATCGACGTCGTCGCGGATTCCGTTGCTGCCGCTGCTGCACCCGCTGCTGCTGCTGCCGCCGCAATTCTCGAATCCGCGCGAGCCAACATCGCTGTCCAGCGATACATCCTCGATGCTGCGTGCGGGATCGATATCGGTATGCGTCAGGAGACGCATGATTTTTATTCTGTGAACGATTAAAGGCCGCCGCTGCCACCGCCGCAATGTGCGCAGCGCGACGCAACGCCTACTTTCTCCTTTTGCTCCTCTTCGCGTCTTTTAAATGAAATATTTTTCCCGTTTTTATTACATCAAATTTAAATATCTGGATCTAATAACTAGTGCGATATTTAAAACAGTTAGAAATTTTAAAAAGTGACGAAAAAATATTTGGTTTTATAAAAGAATTAAATCATTGATTTGTTATTTCTTTATTTCTTGGGTAAAACTAATAGTGAAGAAGAAAAATAGAATATTGTTCAGTTTTTCTTCCAGTCTATGCCAAATCGATTATTTTTGTGTAACAGGAGTTGGTTATTCTTACGATATATTTTCACTAGTGGTCGATTTCGATGAGTCTCGTGATTCAACAGAGATTCCTGGGGATTAAACTTATGTTGTCGGTGATTCCCGTCGCTCTCTCGAGCTGAAACAGAAGAATTCGTAACGATTACAGATTAGATCTATTTGTTTTTTTTTGCGAATGTTTTTATCTAATTTTAAAATTTTATTTTCCTTTATTGAGCATATCACTCGGTATAAGTTTTCAAAATAAACTAATTTATTTTAATTTATACACTTATTTTATTTCAGATTCTCATAAATTTTATTTATGAGAATTCGAAATAAGTTATAATTTAAGAATTTACGCTCCAAGTATTTCACTTTTGAAAGAATACGCATGTTAAGTTTGTCTAGCGAAGTTTTCGCTTGTGTAGGAATGTGTACAATTCAAAACGGAATGTATAATTCAGAATCTCATTGCTGTGATGTGGCAGAAATATTTAATTCTCTCTTTGTTATATTGTATATATATATGTATTTATTTCGAAACATACTGTTACGCTCGAATACGATTTTAGACGTGAACATTAAATCGTTGATGCAATACTAATAATTCTGTCTTCCGTCTCTCTTTTGTAAAAAAGGTGAAGGAAAATAGAAAACTATTCGAAAAGAATAAACAAATAATTTATTTCATTGTTGTAATAGACGAAAAAGTTTTGAAAATATGTGCAAAACACACACATTTCTCTCACGTTTTTTTCTTGTCGACGTCCTCTCAAAATACACCTCAATATTCTTCTATACTCCAATCTGGAGTATCGTATATGAGATATAAATCGTTGGTATACGACAATTCACAAGAGCTATGTGTCATATTAACATACCCCGGAATTCGAGATGTGCTAAAAATAAATGGTAACACAGAGCACTTCAGAATCTAACCTGACACACTCATATATCCCGCCTAGTTTACATTCGCCGTTCAAAAGCCATGAAAGTCACTTTTATGAATTCTTTTCGCGGACAATTGTGTTGCGAGTAGTGCCTCGATATATGTATAAATGCGCATAAAAGTTCTCGCGTGATTCACGCGCGGTTGTCGCGTGCTACGCAAAATCAGGCGGAAGTTTACGTGCACTTTTCAACGTGAGAACCGACACACATGCCGCTAAGAAAACATATCAATCAATCGTGATAACACTCAGAAATCTATCCCAGTCGATAGTCACGTACCAGATAACTTCGTCAGGTTCGTAGAAATATATAGTGTACTTAACGCATTACAAAGCGAACCGCGCGTAAAATTATAACGTTTTTTAGATCGCAGTCGGATCACGTTGTTGCGTGACATCCGTGTGATTCTCGAGACTATAAATCACCATTACATTTCCGTGTTTTCATAGCGATTCCGTCGTGTTGTATTTCACGTTTGTTTTGTTTAGTTATTTGATCTCATTTTATCGCGCGGGATTTTTTTGTAGATTTTGTAGATTCTTTATGAACACGCCATACTCTAGAGAACTAAACAACAATAGAAAATAAAAAAAAAAAAAAAAAAAAAATTTTTTTCCATTAGGGAAAAATTGATTTTAGAACGGAAGTGCGAGCGAACACCATATGTGTGTATCCAATTCAAATTAGAATTTAGCCCACGGCGCGACCGCTCTGATTTTTGAGAGCAAATGTGCTCAAAGCTTGTGTATTTTAATTCTGTATCGATCATCGATGCAGACGAGTGAGGTAAATCGAGCTCGTGCTTTTCCCGGGAAACGAATAGAGAGTACGTATATGTGTGTGTGTATGTCTGTATGTATGTGTTGTGTGGAAGAAGGGGACACAGACTAATTACAATTTCGTTATAATGGCCCGGTGCTAATGACACTTTAAAATCACTCTTGGCACTGTATAAATTAATATATCTTCCTTCTTTTTAAGGACTGCGCGTACGAGGATAACGGTAATTATATTTTTCTGTCATAATGCATGACCCGTTTAAGCGCTTGCAGACTAAATCATCTTTTTTTGACCGCGTTAAAAGCGCGGAAATTCCTTTACGCAATTCCTTTATGTCTTTTTTTTTTTTATTTCTTTCGCATTATACATATTTTGCTCAAATCGCCGAAATACCGAAGTGCCCTTCAAAAACATTTTTGAGAGCACCAGTATTTCTTCTAAGATTCTTATCGCCGCTTTTTATACATAAATACACGATGTTAAAAAATATTGGATGAGTGCAAAAGTTTTGATGGATTATGAAAATAAACCAAGTAATTTATTAAAAACGATTTATTCATTCTATTAAGCAACTCTCCCTCCATTGTTTTTTATTATTTTTTGCTTGGTAAAATAGATACCTAAATAGTTTTTAATAAAATTACTCGGTTCATTTTTTCTATCGCAAAATCCATCAAACTCACTGCCAATATATATATATAGCATTTCATTGGTTAAGTTCAAGTTTTCTCGATAATAATACATTTTATCGACTTTCTTGAAAAACGTCGTGCAAAGAGACGTGTAAGAACATTTCGGAAATGTTGAATAAATAAGAGAATATATAGAGAAACTTAGAGATCGAAATTGACTAAACGGCACTCGTTATGAGCGGAGCAAACATGTCTTCCGGAACTCGTTGCGTTTCTTCGGAACATACATACATACATTTCGCGTGATTATTTACGCTCAGGAGCTTCTCTGCTCGAATATTACATTTTATGATGTTATACTCACACTGAAGAAAACCTTTTGAATGTTTGCAGATAGTTTCATTAACGGAGAGAAAGAGCGAGAGCGCGAAATTTTATTGACGCATACTATATAATTCCGCTCGCCTACACACACGAGCACAAAGAGCGCGAAAGACAATTAGAGAAATAAATCGGCATAATTTGTACGAATTGTATCTATGTCGAAAATTATACACACTAACGATTTCCCGCACAGTTTTATTGCGTATTAATCATTTTGAAGAAAAAACAGGTATTAACTTTTCTTATTTTTTTTTTGTTGCCGAAGAATAAGAAGGATTATAGAAGAGAATATAGTTGGATTACATTGAGTGCTTTTGCGAACCCTTTTGTTTTCTTGAAATAAGAAGAATATCACTTATACCATTGTTCTCTTCTACTGCTTAAATGTAATTTCGAGAGGGATCGCTTCGGGGCAGGCAAGACAGAGAAAGAGAAAGAGAAAAAGAAAGAGAGAGAGAGAGAGAGAGAAACAAAAAGGGCTTACTAGCGCGAATGCCGAGTACATACATACATACGAACGTCATCGATCGTTTCGAAACGTCGTCGAGAGAGCGCGCGGAATCGAAGCAACAGCTATCCCGCGGGTTTCCATTGCGTGACGAAAAACAGAGAGAGGGGACAGTTGGACGTCGGATCCACGAACTCGACGTAATTACTAGGTCGAGTGGAGTGTGAAACGATGTATACACGTACAGGAAGCGTCCCGATGCTTCCTGTGGAATTGGAGTGATGCCAGAGAACACCGGCGTTTCAATAACCATCTTTTGCCGTTACGTTTTTAGGCTTTCAAAACGGCTTTCAATCTCTCAGCTTTCAAAATAGTCGCGTCAATTCGCGAGCGTGAAGCTTTCGTGTGAAATTATTAAGTACCATTCTTTCTATGCGCTCACGTTTCGCTTCGATTTACGGAGACAATTTTTTTCAGAATTCGCATTCACCAATCCAGAAAGATTTTTTCTTGATAAATTTATTTAAGAAGTAGCATTAGTTTCTATGTTGCGGTATGAATTTAAAATAAACACTCTAAATAAATAAGTAACTATAGTAATGGAATAAAATCCGTATAATATATAGAAATAGAAAATCTAGAAAATATTAAAATATTTAGCACATTAAATTTATGAGATTGAAGATTTTGTAAATAAAACGTGTACGAGATGAGAGACATCAGATCTTTAAATAATTCATTTTACTGTGCGCAGCAAATAATATATATGATATTTATGCTCATGTATTAATTAGCTTTATTGAATTAATACTGAGAAGCACCGGCGATTCGACAATGCGATGATTGCAAAAGCGCCTTTCTGTCTCGAGTGACACACTCGTGCATTTTCTGCAGTTGTTTTCGCAGTTAATATTTTAAATCGGATTTCATGTTACGTGCCGCGCTTTACAACAGTATCGCGACATTTAAACGTCATTCCCGTGAAGTTGTATTTCCCAAGTAATTATAAATAAATGTTGCCCCACGAGCCGGCCTTAATTATTTGCACCTGCCATGTTCTAAATAAGCGGCACGGCGCATTTGAATAGAGTCACATCTGCAAAATGCGAAGAACGAGAAAGAGAGAGAGAGAGAGAGAGAGAGAGAGAAAGAGAGATGGACCGAGCTTTTCTTCGAGCTTTTATAGTTTCTTTCATCGAACGCGAAGCAGGCAAGATCGTTGCCGATATAACTACGGCTACGAACCCAATTAATTGAACATCATCTTCGACTGGCACCTCGTTTCGCTTCTGACTCCACTCCAGGATTTCCAATAATTCCGATATCTCGAGAGGAAATCTGATTAGATTCGCTAGGTGTTCATTATTGAACCGAACGTACAATGGCCCCACTGGCATCTTTGCGCATCTTTTTGCCGTATAGCAATTATACGATATAAAACCTGAAAACCTGACAAAAGACTCAGTTTCGGCGGTTTATATTTACAAAATATGTGACTTTTGCATATTAGATATTATTACCGAGTTCTAGAAGAGTTCACAATATCATACAATCGTCATTTGATCATTGTTAAACAAAATATACCAACAAATATACCAACAAACAAAAATTCATCAATTCTATTATCATTAAATTGATTTTCTTGCGTAACGGTTTATTTTGTTCTCTAATTTATCTTTTTGTATTTATTATAGAGAATTTATGACTTTTTACAAAATTGATGCCGCTCCGATTAAATTTCTTCGAAACTTGTCCAACTGGGAAATACGTAATCCTTTCGTAATAAAATCGCAGGCGCCCGGTACCAACTATTCTCGCGTATCTCAAGGTGGGCAAAGGTTTCTTCTTGAGAGACAGAGAAAGAGAACAAGAGTGCGATCGACAAAAATATCTCGGTTAGCGTGTCTGAAATAAAACGTACGCCAGAGGTAGAAGACTCTCGAGGCGCGCGTCTCATCCGCGCGCGATTCCCGTTTGCGCGTTCGTTTTATGCAAGCGCAAATTTTTTACTGCATCGACACTTGGCATCTTCGCGAGACGCCGCGGCGTCGTTCGGGCGGCGGAGCACCGTGGCAACGGCAGCA
>QVNW01003918.1:0-16048 GCA_014825475.1 Pseudomyrmex flavicornis
TATCTTATATGCCCACTACTTTCAGAAGTAAATTTCTGATTAGTCAATTTTCTTACGGCTACGTCTTACGCTCTTAAGTAATTTTGTGTATGATGGCCTTAACTTTCTATTTAGATTATAGGAATGATGATTTTCTGTTTGAACCGGAAACTCTGAAAAATAGAAGAAAACCAACCAACCAACTGGAAACTGGAAAACCAGAGAGACGATATGATTGAAACATTTCTTGTTCCTAAGTCTTCAGTTAAAAAGTTTTTTAGATACTTATTATATCCGAATTCTAATTTGATGTGTAATTAACTCGATACAATCGTTATCTGTCTAGAAATACTTCGATGAGAGAAAATTATCTTTCTCTTATACACAAATCTTTTTTTTTCACGTTGTATGCTTTATCAATTTTTATGCGATGTTTGCGTTTAGCACAAATCTTGCTGATATTTTTCTCGTGTGATGCAAGAATATCTTATATTCGAGAAGCAAAACACCGATAACAGCAATACTTACATATACATATGAATTATGTAGATATTTATAAGTTATATCTTTCTGTAGAAATAAAATATATAAAGATGAATGTATATGTAAAATTACCTGTGATAAAAGTGAATTAATCAAACTTATTGGTTATACACATGCTATATATACACATGTATAAAATTATATGTCATTTATTTATTATTATATATACAGAGTGAGTTTGATAGAATAGTCAGCACGTTTTTTTCGAAAAATGGTTAGAGATAGAGAAAAACATACATTATCAAAATAATTGTAGGATATTAAGCGGAACGTGGTAACCTTGAATAACCTTTAAAGTTCTTTTTTACCTTACCAATCAAAATATTTTTTCTTAAACTGAAAGAAGTACTTTTAAGTCATTCTGTCGATAATATTTAATGAGCTTATAATAATAACTTTTATATTAAAGTATTTTTTGAAAACTCAATCATTGTCGAGATATAAACAAAATTAGTCAAAATAAAAAATATGGAAAAAATTTTTTTACTATAACAATAAGTGTTCAAAATGTTTACTATGTTATATCAGACATTCCTATAGTCTGTGTGGAAAGCTTGCTGGGATTTTTTCTAACTCTTGAACGGTTATTTCACAAAAACTATTTTTTATTCTTTTATCATGTTTTTTATTCTTTTATTATGTTTTTTCGAGTAATAGAATGTTGAAGATAAGCTAGCTTTTTCACTCTTCTTTTTCCAAGCAAGCTTTTCACAAAGATTACACACATGTCTGAAATAACATAGTGAACATTTTGAACACTTATTGTAATAGTAAAAAGATTTTTTCCATATTTTTTATTTTGATTAATTTTGTTTATATCTCGACAACGGTTGAGTTTTCGAAAAATACTTTAATATAAAAGTTATTAAGCTCATTGAGTACTGTCGACAGAGTGATTCAAAAGTACTTCTTCTTTCCATTTAAGAAAAAAAGTTTTGATTGGTAAGTGAAAAAAAATCTTAAAGATCATTCAAGGTTACTATAGTATGTCTCCCTTAATATCCTACAATTTTGATAATAGATGTTTCCTACTATCTCTAACCGTTTTTCGAGAAAAACGTTCTGAGACTTATTAAACTCTCTCTGTATATATATATATATATATATTTTCCTAAATAAGCATTCTGATATGTTAATAAATATGATAATCCCCAGTATGATAATCCACGAATAAGAAAATTACATAATGTGATAATAATGGTTATCAATAATAGCAATAATAGTTAAAACTTGTTCTATTCAGTAATGCTTCTTTATATACATCGGTGAATTTTACGTATGTATTATGATTTTCTAAAAGTTTTAATATGGAAGTCAACAAACTCAATTCAAAATCTATTAATTTATTAAAATTGTAAAAGTTTTATCACAGTCGTGAATTAAATTCTCCTAATACGTACATATTTTAATTGTATCATATGTAACTAAATATGAATGTAAAAGAGCTAACAATTTTTCACATTTTGTTTTTCTCTTCTCTCTGGAAAATTCCATAGAACATTGAACAGAGTATTTTTTTCTAATCTTGAAACTTGAATACGATTGTAAATAGATTAAAATGTGTTTAAATGTTTAATCTTGCGAATGACGACTACACGCGCAAGATAATAATGCGATTATCAAGTTACAGAAAGTTTCAAGCGCAAATAAGTTTACCACTAAAAAAAGTTATAATTAGATTTACATTTCGGGATTGCCGAATTTTTGTACTTTTTACGGAATATTGAGCTGAAATGGTAAAAAAATAATTATAAATAAATACTTATTACAATTTAATTGATTATTCAATACTTTGAAGTTTTCGATTTCATACAAAATAAATTCCCGTTTTTATACAAAATAACAATTTTCTACTTTTTACAAAATTATTCATAAATATAAATTTTTATTTTTTATTACTTCAGAAATACAATGATTAATTTAAACTACATTGTCACATAAAACTACATACACGTACTTCGCAATTTTATGTTATCTACATTATGTCTACAGTATATCTTGTAACGTTGTTGTTTATTCGATATGAATTTAATTGCTTTTTTCAGCCAAAAATCAATCAATTAAAGAGCATCACTATAACATTGTGTATAATTCACATGAAATTGTAAATATATATACACATATATATACATACATGTATTAATTTACAGAAAAATTTAAAATGTTAGATATTTTTCTCAGTTACTGTCTTAATTGTTATTATACATATTAGAGAAACAAATTTATTGTGATTCCAAATCTATTATACCATTCTAAATCTATTATCTATTACGTGATATGTAATGTTTCTTAATTATATCGTCTCACGTGACACTTAATGAAGATAAAAAAAAATGTCTTCACAGAGCAAAGCAATATATCATAGCTGTAATATATCATAGATTTTTTAGAACAGAGATTCATATCATTTTATTTTTTATTGAGATAAAAATATTATATATGAAAAAAGATTCGCATAAACATGATAGAATAATTTATATATATATATATATGTGTGTGTGTGTGTGTGTAAATTTTATTGTATTTTTAAAGATGAGTAAAACTCTTACCTTTCTCTTTCCTCTTCCTTAAACGAAAGAAGAAATACATATGAAATAATCGAATAATAAACCTGTATTTACAGCACAGATAATTATATTTGTCTTGCAGAATTTGACGAAACTTTTTTATATTGTAACTGATGATGCAACTTATTCTTGCCCAGGGAATCATTATCATCAGTTAACCTTCGATTAGACTTCGAATGATTTATCCGAAATAGCAGGGGGTATCGCGCGTAGACAGCGAAATCTTTCACGGTGATGGGTCAATGGGTCGTTGCCGATAATGTCCTTGTTCGATACGATTTGGGTATAAAAGACTGCACTCGAGTGATGACCAGCATGCGGCAGACGGCATTGACAGCATCACAATGAGGTGCGCGATCGTTCTACTGGCTCTGGCAGTTTTTGGGGCTGCTCTACCCCAACACCAACAACAGCAACAGCAGCAGCAGCAGCAGCAGCAGCAGCAGCAGCAGCAACAGCAGCAGCAGAAACAGCGTGCTGGTAAGTTATCGTATTTTTCTCTCTGCTATTCTCTTCCTTTTTCTCATAATTTCTCATCTTTTCTCGATTTATAAAGTCGAAGAACAACTCTATAAAGACGTTTGAGAAAATAAAATGTAATTTACATTCTATTAAAGTACAGATATTTTTTTAATATGTCTGTGAACTATGTTCTACATTGTTTATTGCTAAAGAAAAAGAAACGTATAATTTAAAGAAAGTGATACTGAACAACGTTTTATTCTCATTTGTCCGTTTTGTTCTCATTTGTTCTCTTAGCTAACCAGGATCTTCTGAAAAAACAACAAGATGTGATCTTGTTGTTACAACAAATCACTCAACCGATCCCGAACCAGCAGCTCCAGATCCTTGGTACTACATACGATATCGTAGGCAACTCTAATCAATACGACAATCCTATTCTTGTTCAGTACTACGCTGGCGCGGTACAGGCTGGACTGGTGCAACCAAAAGGCACCGTTTACTCGAGCTCAATCAGCCAGCTTCGCAAGGAAGTCTCTTTGCTGCACAGAATTTTATTAGGCGCCCAGAACTACCAGACGTTTTTGGCAACCGCCGCATGGGCCCGCGTCCATGTTAACGAGGGACAATTCGTCAAGGCTTTTATCGGTGCCGTTCTTCAACATCCAGAGACACAGGGTATCATCTTGCCGCCGCTCTACGAAATTGTTCCTCAATATTATTTCGATGCTAGGATCATTCAACAAGCCCAGAACATCGCTGCACAGAGCGCACAACAAAATACTGTACAGCAACAACACACTGTACAACAAGTCGGACAAAACACCGTTGTTATCCCCGTCAATTATTCTTCCCAATTGTCCAACGACGAACAACAGCTTTCTTACTTCACACAAGATGTTGGTCTTGCTAACTATTATGGTTATGTCAATCTCGCTGGATACTTGTCACAACAAAAAGTATGCAATAATTTTAAAATTATAATACATATATTATTACAATTATTTTATACAAACGTTTATACAAACGGTTTTTATACAAACCGGTGAAAAAAAGTAAAATGTATAATATATATATTAAATTCGTTCTGAAGTTTGCTTTGCAAACATATTTTGATTTTTAAAATATAATTCAAGCAGGGACCTCAGGTACAGCAACAATCTCTGGTACAGCAATACCAACAGCAAGGCATTCAAGATCAGGAGAGTCAGATCGGTCAGGGATCCGTTTACTATTATCTTCACCAACAATTGTTGGCTCATTACGAATTGAATCGTCTTTCAAACGGACTCGGTCCAATCCAGGACACTAACTATATCAACATACAGACGCTGTACCAGCCGCACCTCCGACACACGAACGGACTTGAAGTTCCGGGACGTCCTCAGAATGTTCAGTTGAGTCCTGTTAAGAACAATCTTATTCAATCTATCAAGAAAATCGAACAAAGACTGATTGAAGCTATTGACTCCGGCCATGTCATTACTCCGCAAGGCGCCTTCCTTTCTCTCTACCAACCGCAAGGTTTGAACATCCTTGGAGATCTCATTCAGGGAACTGGCAGAAGTGTTAACCCGAGGTTAATTTTTCATTTGATCGCATACTAAAATATTGTTTTATTCACATTATGCGGTACTTATACGATTCTATATTTTCTATATTGTAGATATTATGGTAGCCTCCAAGCCGCCGCGCGTCAGCTTCTCGGCAACGCTCCCGAGGTACAAAACATCTACGACAATACTCCTTCTGTTCTTGAATTGGGACAAGTCGCCGTTCGTGACCCGGCTTTTTATCAACTTTATAAGAAAGTGATCGGTCTATTCCAACAGTACCAGGACTCTCTGCCCGCGTACCAATACAACGATATTCTGTTGCCCGGAGTTAGCATCCAAAATGTTCAGATCAGTCCGCTCGTGACTCTTTTCAACGATTACTACGTCGATCTTGATGCAGCAACTGGCCAGCAACAGCAGCAGCAACAAGTAAGCCAGCAGCAGCAAGTTCATCAGCAGCAGCAGCAGCAACAGCAGCAGCAGCAACAGCAGCACATTCAAGCGCAACTGAAGAGATTAGACCACAGACCGTACGAATACCAGATCACCGTCCAGAGTGAGCAGAACGTCCCCGGTGCCGTCGTCCGCGTCTACTTAGGACCGAAATATGACTACCAAGGCCAGCCTATTAGCATCTCCCAACACAGACACTACTTTGTCGAACTTGATCAGTTCATAACTGACCGTACGTTTCCGATTGTGAAATTATCTAATAATTTGTTTTTCTGAGAAAAAGCTGAAAATTATTTGTTTTTCTTCTTGCTTTACAGTTCAGCAAGGACAGAACGTTATTGTTAGACAATCCCAGCAGGCACCAGGCCAGAGCTTCGACTATCCATCAGTTCAAGAAATCAAACAGCGCGTCAGCGGTGCTGTTCATGCTCAGGAACCGTTTTACATCACCGAGGTGATTGTCCTTCTACACATAGATTCCATAATATTTATCCTGATAATCGCGAAACTCAAAATTAAAATTTCCACAGCCGCAGCAGATCTTTAGTTTCCCGGCTAGGTTGACTCTTCCCAAGGGTCAGCAGCAAGGATTGCCGCTTCAGTTGTTAGTTGTGATCTCCCAGCAAGGACAACAGAACATTCCTTCTTATGGACCAGTGATACCGCAACAGTTCCAGACATATCAGCAGTATCAGTATCAAGTAGTCAGCCCGCAAGAATATCAGCAGATTCAGCAGCACCAAGGTCAGACATCCGGCATGCAGCAGACTGTGGAGGTTGTACCTCAGAATCTACCCATCAACCAGCAAAGAAATCAAGGTGTGTTATTGATCCTGAAGCGAAAAATCCGCTCATTATTGAACGATATGAAGATAATAAGTCATTTCTTCCTTACAGCCGTAAGGAACCATTATGCTAATCTCTACACTCAGCAATACGGACAGTATCCGTACACGCATAGCCAGTATCAGGTCGGCCAAGGACAACAAAATGTACACAACCAATACAGCCACGTACAGCAAGGACAACAAGGACAACAAGGGCAACAAGGACAACAAGGGCAACAAGGACAACAAGGGCAACAAGGACAACAATGGCAACAAGGACTCAACTCATGGGAAGCATCTCGACAATGGACTCAACAATGGGCTCAATCTCTAGGTATTTACGGACAACAAGGACAGCAGGGACAACAGGAACAACAGGAACAACAGGGACAACAGGGACAACAATCTAACGTAGGAATTCAAGGTCCACAGGGCAGTCAAGGTGTACAGGGATTGCAGCAGCAAGGTGTACAAGGTGTGCAGATCCCACAAGGTGCGCAAGGTGCGCAAGGCGTGCAAGGTGTACACAGCGTACAAGGACAGGGGATCCAAAATCCTCTTTCTGGTGTCTTTTCCCAAATTCAGGGTGCATATCAGAACACCTACCAAGGACAGAGCCAACAACAACAAGGACACGGTGTCTCGTACATCGGTAGCGGACAGTATCATGCTGGTGGCTATCAAGGCATTTTGGCTCAAGGACAACAGATACAGGACGGATCCGTCAACAAATACTTCCAGAACAAACCCATCTCCCAGGTTATCGGTGGCACTGTTTCTCTAGACGGTAAGCCACTCGGCTACCCGTTGGACAGACCTCTGACCACTGGTGCCCTTTCGGTTCCCAACATTCATGTTACAACGGTTCTTGTTTATCATGAAGGTCAACCCACCTACGAAATGAACACTCAGTAATATGTTCCTACGTATCAGATAAGCGCGACTTCGCCATATTTTCATAATGTCAAGAGTTATATTTTTTTCATATTTTTTCAATGACAGAAGATTTGTTAATATTGTGTAGCAACTGCAATTAATAAATTGCCTTAAAACGCAAACCTCGAAGTATTTCTTTGTAAATAGCCTATTTCTGATCAATCAATATTGAATGATCCTTTCTTGACCAAATATTTAAAATAAATCAGGATTAAGTAAGAATAAGTAAAATAGCTTCTCCCGCGCAAATATTTTATTTAAAAAGTTCACAATTCGCCTTTTTAATTATATCAATTTAAGTAATGTGCATCTGTCGCCGCTCAGCACATGATTATTCTCCAGTCATCATTTCCATAAATTCTGCAGAAAATATAAAAAGTCATATAAGATATTTAAAAAAAATTATTGTATAGTTAGAAAAAAAATTATTACCGTCAAAGTCAACAGTGCCGGAACCGTCTGTGTCAATCTCCGCGATTATTCCGTCGAGATCAGAGCTGGTGAGTTTATCGTCGAGCGCGGCTAATATCTCCTTTAACGTAGCCGTGGTAATGTATCCGTTACCTTCACGATCGTACAATCGAAACGCTTCTTTCAGTTCTTCTTGCATCGCCTCGGCATCTTCCTCCTCGAGGAACCGACCGGCGATCTTACAAAACCCGTCGAAATTCACTTTACCAGTACCTTCGGGATCGTTCTCCTCGATCAAAGTGTTCAACTCGCCATCGTCGAACAGTTGTCCCATCGTGTTTAATATCGTTGAGATTTTCATAGTTTCGATAAAACCGCTTTTTGTCGTGTCAAACATTTGAAATGCCTTGCGCATCACAGCCACTTTTTGATCATCTTCTTCCTGCGAAAACGTTCGAAACGGATAATTCCTATATGTGTTTCATCTATGAAATATGTATTTTTATTATACAATTCTATTTAGAATCAAAGAGAACAAAGATGTGTACGTCGATATTTCCGATAGTGACAAAACTCGACTTTTATATTTTTTTCTTACTTGAAAAATATATTCTCTTTCTTATAAATAACTATTTAATTAACCAATTTTGTTTCTTAAATATGGCACTTGCAACTGATCACAAATATTTTTTATAAATTTATAGCCTTTTTTCTTTGACAAACACTTTTTTCGCGCTTGTATCGTCAGCCTTACCATGATGATTAATAATGATATTTGCAACCGGGAATTTTTTTAAACCGTATTAGGCAAGCCGCGAATGGACGGAAGCCTACGGCGGACGGTGGACGACTTGAAGAAAATTCGTCCTTCCGTCTCGGTATAAAGACTTCTTCTCCGTGTCTGTTAAACCAGCTAGAAAGACGCGGTGGACGCAAAAATAGAGCCGTGACTTCGACGAAAAATGAAATATGTTATAAGTGACCACGATCTTCTCTCCACGTTGTCACTTAACTTTACACACGAAGGTCAATATTAAATTAAAAAATGCATAGTGTTACTCATGATGATGAGTATCGACGGACAGATTTTTTCGGTCAAAAAAAAGAAAAATTGAATTATCAAATGTTACAAAAAACAAGAAACATACAATGAGACAACAAAAACTTTTATGACAAAAATAATATTAAAATGTGTGTGAATATAAATGGATATACATAAAATGGCTTTGTCCCAGTTATTATGCAGCGTTTCTTGCTCCGAAGTATTTCATTTATATCGGATTACTGCCGCGGAAACAAACGATATATATAGAAAATGTGTAAAATTAGCACGTATTCATAGTATTTATGAATGAATCCATATTACATGCGCACAGACGAGAGAAGACGAAGCAGATGTCACGTGTGTACGTGAAATCGCGTAGTACTTATATATATGTGTGTAACAATTGTAATTTATTTGACGGAATTAATATTAAAAAAGTATATAATTTTTCGCGCTGTTGATTTAGAAAATGAATGTCTTCATTCAAATTCATTCCTTTTCATAATTGTTTATTAGATGACACTTTCCAAGTCCGAAATAAGGCTGTATTGCCGTTCTTAGCTCGCTGCCTACGCAATCCGCGGCTGCAAACCGTTACAACGTGACCCTATCTAGCATGCAGCATAGTGGTGTAAAAATATATCTGACCGCTCTTCTGCCTCCAGCTCCCCTTCATCGCCGTTCACATATATTTTCCAGTCGAGAACAAAAAATAATTTTGAACATTGCTCGTCCGGTTATGTCGGTTGCCAACAACTATTATTACCAATCGTAAATAACTGCGAAACATTCATTTCGTGATGTTTTCGAGATAAATTGCGCGCCGCTCACCTGATATTATCACGCGCGTGAGATACGATTATAATATCAAGTCAATAATTTTATTGAAAATATTTTCCGTGGTGTAGTTGCTTACACCACACCGTTGTGACACCGAAGTAATTTCAATGGTCATCGCATTAACCGCGTGCCAAATTCTATGAGGCAATCCCGTGCGTGCCAAATTAACGATGAAATTCCTCAGCTGTAACATCATACGTGGTTACTCTAAAGATTAAAAAATGCCCGGTTTTTATTTTATTTTATATAGGCAAAGAGAAAAAGAGAAACAATCATATACAAACATGAAGACAATTTTTTATCATGTATATTTGCACTTCAAAATTATATAAATTATTTCTAGTATTATATTTGATTATAAAAACGAATAAAAATTGTACAAGTCTCATATATAATAATTACCTCTTTACGGTCGTATTTAGTTTATATGAACTAGCTTTGGTGACTGAGAATAGACATACGGAAAGAGGGTTAAAATATTTATAATTTTCCTTTTATGTGTTATTTGAAAAATCAGTTCTTTCTGAGATATATAGCATAAATGTTTACTCCAAGATTTACATGTCACTTAACTCGGAAGTTGATAATAGTAAAATAATGCGTTACATGTTGTTGTTGTTGTGTCTGTATCGCAATACATAAAACTATGTTACATGTAGATATATATTATAAAATATCGTTACATATTATGTTAAATTTATATGATGTTTGTGTGTGCTTGAAATAGAAAATAGATAATAAGTGAAACAATTTGTGAAAATGTCTACAATAGATAAAGAGTCAATATAAAGATGTAGTTTTTAAACAAAATAATAACAAGACGTTTTGATCCATGGAATCTATCGAATCTTTTTCAGTAAATAACTGAAAAAAGTAGAAAAATTAAAAATTATTAAACAAAAACTTACAATACTGCAATAAAAACTTACAACTCTGCAATAATAAGTAAAAGTCTCACCTAAAAAGAATAGTAAGAAATACTTTTTTATTTATTAGTGCAGAGGGTTTATTGTACATTATTTAATTTTTTGTAATAATTTTCTTTTAATTTTTAATTTTTCTATTTTTTACTCAGTTATTTACTGAAGAAAATCTGATCCTTGAATCAAAACTATATTTTTATGTAGTTTTATTAAAAATAATCAGACATCAATGACATCTTGTCTCATATTGGCCGCCTTTTATCTATTGTAAACAATAGATAAATTTTGTTTACAAAGGTATATATATATATATATGTTATATATAAAGTCTTATAAATCTCTTATAATTCTTTCACTGTTAATACTGTAAAGACCTCGACAAAGCATATGCAATATTGCATCAAGTCAGTATAGGGTATACTATATTGATAACAAAATTCTTCCACAAAAAACCGTTTAAAGATATAGGAAGCAACTAAACTGATAACATTGTAATTGTCATTTTGCAAGCCAAGTATCGTTATCATCAGTATCTGTAGTATGACGATAATATTAGTCAAAAAATATAGTTTTTGACCTTGACTTCCATTTTGACTTTTCACCAGCGGAAAGAATATCGGTATCGTGCCAAACATCAACATTAACATACGAAGGTTTTCCTCGATCTGATATGCGCTTAATATACCAGACGTCAATAATGCCAACGGGACAATTTCAACAACGATGGAGAACCAATCATAGAAGTATCTAAAGCATCTCGCTGTGGATCTCGATGACATAGTAAATGGAATCCCTGAAAATTTTAGAAGTATAGATAAAAGGGGATATTTCAAAATTTAAACCCTATACAAATCACTATGAATTATACACGTATGAAAAGGTACAAGATTCAATGTTATAACTGTGCTCTAATTCCTCTAAAAAAAAAACAGTGTACGTAAACAAATTTGATCACATGACCATACCGTAAGTCGTTTGCTAACTTGTTGGAACATGTAAGAAATAATATCACATATATAAATATACAATAGACTTAACATAAGTGAAGTAGTGCTGAGCAAATAAACATAAAATATTTAATATTGCTGGAAAGATGTTCAAAATTCATTCTGACACATGTGCATGCAAAAGCTCACATTGCTAAAGCTTGTGCATAGAATGTCCTAATGTAATTCATATATAGATATTTTATCTTGCAAGCTTGTGTCTTAAAAAAATTTGAAGTCAGACAAGTGTTATTCTCTTTAAAAACTTACAAAAATAAAAACAAAGCTATAAAATACTGCAAAATGCAATAAAGCCATAAAAATATAAAAGTTTTCTGTGCAACAGTTCCTCACTTGTTCCAACTATGTGTCAAATAAACTTGCACGAATCATTACCATGAATCCTTAACGTCGGCAAATGGAAAACATCTTCCTCTTCGATTCTCGATTTAGACACAAAAATTAAAAGTCACGTGTGGCCATGTGTTATACTTTGTATATCAACTGGATCTTCTTTGTGTCCCCATCTCCCCTCCCTACCCCCTTTCTCAAGTTATGACATGGAATCTTGAAAGGTCCATACCTATAAGTTTATGCTTTGAATAAATATAATGATTTGTTTTTGAAAAAGCAGACTGCCAAGAGAAGATATAAACATATCTCTACAATTGGAAACTAGAAGAATAGCAAAAACATTTGTCTATTATTTCACCTAAGAAATTACATATAAAGAAAAATTTACATTACAATACCTGAGAAACAAAATAAATATAATTAATAATGTGAAGTAGACAGCTCCAATAATTATGAAGAAAAGAAATGCTGAAATTGGCAGTATAAAGCAAACACAATTGTTGATGTGTAAAGTTGTAAATTTAGTAATATCTTTACAAAAGTAGCATCGCAACTGAGGAACTTGTTAAGTTGTGATGCTACTTTTGTAAAGATGTGGCCTATCTATCTTTCTATCTTAAGAACCTGTCTTGACACATGTTTTGATGACCATTATTGTATTTCTAAATATATTGATAAAGACCTAAACCAAAGGTCAAAAACATTTTATACTACTATGTTCGCACAACAAACTAAATTTACAATTTTACACACCAACAATCGTGTTCGCTCCATACTGCCAATTTCAACGTTCCCTTTTTTCAAAATAAATATATGAACAGAAAGAAGAAAATCTAATTGGTTTTAAAACCAAGTTTAATTGAATGTTGCAAAAAGAACAACATTGGTAAAAACAACAATATTTCAGATGTGAATTTCTATTTGACTTACCAAATCTGAAGATTCCTAGAAGTGAGTGCATAAAAAGAATTTCGAAGGCACGCAGAGACCATTCGGTCGGCAAGGTTTTTGTTCTTCCGAAGGCCTGCCATTCGACGAGATGTCTCATGCATAATGTGGTTACAACCAGTTTTACGATATGAGCCACAACGGTGCTCGAATTCAACATGATCACTAGCTTGCCTTGCAAAGTGGCTCGTAATTCGCTAGATGGTAACAGTCCGAATTTCTCATTCGAATCGCTGATACTCTGGATAGTTTTATACCGTCACTCTGTGCCTTTATCATCCCAAGTCTTGACCTAATCGGCAGAAATAGAATCATGTTCTATCAAATAAGCTGTCAAATTAGATAGGAATAGTAAACAAGTTACAAAATATTGCAAAATCTAACACGAGCACCTACAACTAGCGGAAATAATAATAGTATAAAAAATGAAAACTGCACAAAAAAAAATAATACTGTTGACTGCAATTAACCAAGTACATAACATTTTCTCAAGCTGTACATTCTGTATTTTTTCTTACTTTTTATTGATACATTAAGTCATAAATGCACATATGACTTGACTTTCTTTGTGGCTCGCAGGCTCCCATTATCTGCCCATAAAATAGTTTACAATTTTTCAAGCACACGTATCAAGTTTCAAATTTCAAGCTTCAAGTTATAGTTTCAGTAGACTTACAGTTTTAGGTAAAATCCGGATTACTGTGTATAAATGAACACAAAAAATAATGTAACTTATAAGCTGGTCACTTGCAAGCAACAAAGGTAGATATCAGTAAAGACTGCGTTCGGAAACTTCACACGACTATACTCACCGAAGTTCGTGCCAATTGGAAACGTTCAAGGTGTACCCAGGTGAAGTGTGATGGTGCCATTCGGAAATTATTTAAGTGCACCTCAGGAAGAAAATTTTCCACTCTGAGGTACGTTCCAAAATCTCACTTTAGTTACCAAAATACTATATTTCACGTCACGTATACTATAGTTTTTGATTGCCAAGGTTTTGGAACGTATTTTAGCTTAGGAAATATAAATTACGCATTCTCTTGTGTTGTTCTTTCCGCCATATTTACAATATATTCCACCTCTACTCGCTATTGATTCTGTACACGTCACACAATGGCGCTGTGATTTGGCGCAAGACCTATCCGCGAGAACGATTGTTTACAGTTATTTATTTGCAGTTTATTCTATATTACATCGCAATTAATTGCAATTCCATATTAGAATTTAGAATGTGCGTGCGTCGCAGGCCGTGCTGTGTGTGAAAAACCGCATCGGACGATTCCCGAGCGTGCTTCTCCAGTGTGAAGTGTGTCAGTGAAGGGACCGTATAAGGTGTCACGTAAGTGTGCGCCGAGGCCTCGGAGGGACTCGTTGAGAAAATTCGCGAGGACTTCGCGATTAAATGGATACCAAAAATTACAAAATGACGACGTTAATTCTGTATTATATGTGAAAATCTACTGATTTACGCGACAAACTTTCTTCTAGATAGTTAAAACGCAACACAAAACCGTAAAAAAAAAAATGTCAGTAAACGACAATCCTTTGACGGACTCTCTGTAGTATGTCGCGAATAAGAATATAATATAGTTTAAGAAAAAAATCCGTAACAATGATAATTGACTTCTGGTTTTAGAAGGAGTGCAATAATAGAGAAGAATAAATAACGAGGACCTCCTTCAAGCGGTTCTCACCCATTTAAAAAAAAAAAAATAAATAAAAAGTTCCTCCGTGTTGTTTCCAAAAAAAAAGACTACATAGAACAAGCTCTCTCAGCTGGAGCTCGCTATGTGTTATTCATTGCCACATAATCTCAAGGACTATCCGTAAAGTTTCTAGTTTACGTTCTGGCCGGGCTCACCGGTTGACGTTCAGAATCTGGGATTCGAGTCATTGCCATGTGTCTCAGTCGATTTGTGTTAGGTGTAAGAAAGCTGGATGCCGCTTCGACGCGTGTAGGCGCTTTAATTGAAAGTTCTTGGGACAGTGTGGACTTTTCGCTCAGCTCGGAATTCCCGAACTATCCTTGCTGTATACTATATAGTCCTTTGCTACCGCATTGTTGTCGTAAAATGTACGAGAAACGCTACGATATGCCGTTCTTCCTGGTGAAGTGTTCTCACGCGGATCGTGGTTTGGAAATAAGCCCTATCTCGTGTTTGCGTTACAGGCGGACGCCTGATCCGGAAGCGAGTGACAGTCCCGGTTAAGCAATGGGCAGCAACACAGACGGCGACAACATGAATCTGAGCGAGAACGATAACGGCGACGAGTTAAGAATCGCCGCGGACGAGACGTACGACACCCGGAGCGAAGTGTCGTCGAGTAGTTCCAATTCTGACTCCAGCCATCCTACTATTAGTTCTGTCTCCAGCAAGTCATCGCGCAGTGACAGCAAACATAGCCGAAGGAATAGAAACAACAAACGAAGCAGGTCTAGAGACACCAAGTCGTCCAGTCCAGAGGTGAAGCGAGCTAGATCCAAGGAGAGCAAAGGCACTATCAAGACTTATGACTATGCCACCAAGTTGAATTACTTGTTTAGAGATGCAAGGTTCGAATATTTTTTATTGATCAAATGAAATCTCCTAAGTATTTTCTTTATATAAATTTCACTTTTAGTAACTCTTAAAATTCAACATTATTTTCATAAGAAAAAAACAAAAAAATAGAAGTATGAGAAAATTTGAAGTAAAAATTTCCAAGTCTTTTTTTACTAGATTTTTCATCATCAAGTCCAACAATGCAGAGAATGTGACATTGTCTAAAGCTAAGGGTGTATGGAGTACTCTTCCGCAAAATGAAGCAAATCTGAATCAAGCCTATAGGGAATCGCGAAATGTATTGTTGGTGTTTTCTGTGAAGGAATCAGGAAAATTTGCTGGCTTTGCAAGACTCAGTACAGAATCAAGAAGAGATGCTAGCCCAATTTCTTGGGTATGAGGACAATGTTAAATAATTTGATATGTACTATATATATTATATATGTGTGTGTGTGCGTGCGTGTGTGCGCGCGCGCGTGTATGTGTGTGTAATAAAAAAAATGATATATGATTATTATTTTATGAAACTAAGAAAGAATATACGGTCTACCGAGCCGTTCGCAGGGTGTTTGTGCGGAAATATACGTATATATATATATGTTCACATGTAAGTTTTTACACGTGAGTTTTTGAATTGAAATTTCAATTCCGAAAATTCACATATGATGCTAT
>QVNW01003924.1:0-15000 GCA_014825475.1 Pseudomyrmex flavicornis
ATGCGATATATATCGATATGCGATATATATATCGATATGCGATATTATGATGTTTGCATAGACAAATCTTATTCCTGCTCAAAACGCTATGTTAGTATAGTAGTATAAGAAACTGACATCACTTTTACCCCTTCATATCTCCGGAATCGTGCTTATGTTCATCTTAAAATTTCTCCGGGATTAATGTTCCATTATATAGTACTATTTGGCATAAAAAAAAAAGTTTGAAATTCGAGGTCCAAAAAATGGGCGAAAAAAAATAGTCTTTTTGCCACCACTCTTTGTCTCGAAATTTAATTAGAAACTTTTTAGAATTTGAGATCCAATTCGATTTTCCGAAAATTAAATTAAACGGAGACAATCGTAGATGTATCGATGTAATACGTTCGAGGAATAATTGTGATACGCGAACTGCAAAATTACGACGCAGAAGGGAACGATAATTTCAATATCTTTCGCAATCCCCGCCCCTAGGTTTGTATCAAGTGCAATATATATTGTATATATCGGGCCGGCATTGCAACTATATATAGTACACCGCCACTCGTGATAAACTCAACAGCAAGCACGTGACGACTCGCGCAAAAGTTATTCCGTCCGCTACGTGCTCAACTAACGCAAGTTAATCGCGATCAATTTAAATACACGCTCGGTAACATACACACCCGGATGTAGCGAAAAACTCCGAGAGTGCGCGAGAAATGCGTGCACGATAAACTTGACTTCTAGGCTATACATCTCTATATACGATATCATATCTCGCGATTTTATAAAAGAATCGATGTATATTGTGTGTGTGTATGTGTGTGTGTGTGTGTGTGTGTGTGTATAAACAAGAATCTTTCGATCAAGTAACGCGCGAGGCCATTGCGTAATAAATTACAATTTAAATCATTAACAACACTTGGCGCTAGAAGCGAACGCACGCTCGCTCTCTCTCTCACGTGAATTCGACAAATCCAGGAGTAATGAGAATTTAACGCGCACACGCGAAGGGATAATTTTATTTTAGCAACGTGTTACACACGTGCCGTTAAACATGGTTTTAATGAAATTACGATGTTCCCGGGAGAGCCTCCGAACGGACCATTGTAACGAGAGCTATTATTTTAACGAATAGGCACATTATATTATTTTGCAAAACAAGTCCAGGTTTATTTCAGTGTTACTTGGAGCACGGAGAGCGACGCGTAATTGGTATAATTACTGGAGCTGTTACAAGCCTCAATGTCGGATTACTCATATATCATAATTGAACGCGAACGCGCTTCCCCTCTGTTTATATTCCTACGGCGACGGCCGGTCGGAGGGATATTAGATTCTATTTTTTTTTTTTTTTTTTTTTTTTTTTTTTTTTACAAGACGTGTACGAAGAACGCGAGAAGACAGACAAGACTCGCGCGATTTGAAAGGTTTGTTTTTCTCCGTGGCCTTCGATAAATGATTCAGACACTTTGCTCAATTTTCAACCGGCTTCTTCAATTCGCGCTATTGCGCAATAACGTCGGGATAAGAGACGTTTCTTTTCAGAGCTCGACGACAACAACGAACAAACGAACGAAACGCGTGGACTTGACACTTTTGCAGATTTGCATATTTTATCGCGTCATTCGCAACGTGTAGCACACCAACGCCGTCTATATAAATTTTCGATTCACACGTGCGAAATTAATTAATAACGATCGGCACATTGGGCTGATAAAAGCGGCGTCGACCGGAATTGGGATGTTGAATACAGCTTTTCGGAAATTTTTCGTTTTCAAGCTTTTCAAATTACATTTTCGGTATATTTGATTTTTAATTAAAAAGATTACTTTTTTTTTTTAATCAAAGCTACTTGAACGCGACGCCTATCTACGGCACAATTTTATTTCGAAATAGCGTACAATATATATCTCGTTGCAATGTATTTTTTTTTTTTTTTCCTATCACGAGAATTACAAAACGTGATGTAAATAAACGATCGTAATGAAAAGCGTTTTACTTCAATATCAAATAATAAAAAAACAAATACGCGAAACAAAATATTAAAAATGTTTCGAGCGCAATTTGAGCGCGTTTTCAATGTGTTTTTCCGCGGAATAATTTAATAAAAATTATTGAATTATGGAGTCGCTCAACGATTTCTTCGAGGGGTCCGCCGATCAAATAAAACCCATTTTCCCAGAAGTTGAAGAAGGCGAGCGAAAAGAGGGCGAAAGGCTGCGAAAAGTTTTTGCAACTCGCGGGAGCGGAACTTTTCCTTCCGTCGCCGCCAATGCGACGGAAACGCGGTGTAAACCACTTCGTGTACGGTGCTCGTTTAAAAGCATTTTCCTCTAGAGTTTATCCGCATTTTTCTCTCGACATGTACCTGAGGTGTGCTGCGAGTTGCTCGATAACAGCTGCGAATCTCCTCGCGCCACGTAATACACGACGTAGTCGTGAAACTCCTTCTCATAAATATGAATGTTGTTCGGCTCGTAGTAGTCGGCGTATTCCCACTGCGAGCCACTCATCGGAACGTCAAATTCCATTGTCATCGATATACGCGGCACGAACTATATCGTCACATCTCTCGTTTTCTTCTCTCCCGCCGTCGCTTTCGATTCGATATATCGTGCGCGCGCCCACTCGCCGGAGCGGAACGTCACTGCACTTTGTTCTTGTAACTTATAAGTGTCACTTTGTCCAAAGCTTAACGTCTATTATGGAAAAAACGAGGTAAACGACAGATATCGTGTTTTCAATTGTTCGTTTTTTTCACTTTTTTTTTTTTTTTTTTTTTTTTTTTTCCCCAGAATCTATTGTTGCGCGTGTTTTATTAGTTAGAAACAAAAGAATATCCGCATACACACATTTCTCTCTACGTTCAAAAAGATTAATAATTTGTTGGCTACTGTTTTTGTTTTTCTCTTTAAATTCTTTCACCAAGTTTTCATCTCACAAAGATGAAAAATTTCAAACGCACTTTAATAAAAACCGGAGTGTTCCTTTTTTTTTTGTTCTTTTAAAACAGGAACTATAGAATGTCGTTTTTTGTTAAGCGCCTTAAATTTTTCACGACGAGGACACGACAGACACGAGCTGTGAATCGCGCGTTTCGAAGTTTCAGGAACACTTTCTCTCCCCCCGACACGGCTGACCTTGTCACTGCCGATACGCAAAAAGTGCACACTATATACACGTGACGCAAAAACCGGCTACACCGAAACTTTCTCGCACGACAGGCCGGGCAAGCACGCGATAAAGTTCTCATTCGGATTCGTCAAGTGAATTTTAATTGCCATTAGCAGTTCGCCCGTTAAAATGTATTCAGAAAAAAATTCAAGTAATAAAATACACACTTGAGAGCACGCGAACAAATAATAATATTAATAGCTTTCACACGCTTTCTTCTTTAGTTATTAATTTTTTCGCGCAATTCTGGGAGGCAGTTCGAGTTGTGCAAAATTTATTTTAATTGCGAAGCCAAAATATTCGTTTCCCGCAAATCGACTACATTTTTAACTGAACTGAATTTCCCGCTGAATGAAATACGTTTAAATATATGCAAAACTCAATCATGTACTTAAAAAAAACAAAAAAAAAAAATACGTTATCAATTTTTATAACATAAGAATGTAACATTTCTCTTAAAAATATCTCTGTTTAGATTCGGAATTTAATAAATGCTGAAAATCGCCGCATTAAAATTGCAAGCACCGAGAGCAGTAGTTACGAACCGGCGACTTCGCGGAACAGAAAGACACTGTCTCGAAGGAGGAAGATATCGCGTCCCTGGCCCGGTTGACACTTATCGAGAGACGATAACGCAGGCGAGATAGAAGTCCTGAAGCGTCCGCTTCCTTGGTGAGTTTCCACGCGAATTCTTCGACGCAAATAATATGTCCGTGCGCGGTCGCAACTGCGCCAGAGAGTGTCACGGTCACGCGAACGATTTACACAATCGATCGCCGATCGAGAAAGAGAATGTTTCGATTTCGACGAGCCGCTGGATCGCGACGAACGACACGTGTGCACGTTCGACAACGTTTCTCGAATCGGCCACTTTGCGAACCCGCGAACGACGCGCGACACTTAACGATCGACGAGCGACGACGAGCCGCAGCTGCGACACGGTGCAACTGATCGCCACCGTCCCGCCATGATGGATCGACTGACGTCACCGTCGGCGGGATTATTCAATCGCGCCGTGTATCAACGCGTGTACAGACTTTAATCGCGGGGATTACAAGCTGCGAGACGAATTCGCGGAATTGACGGCGGCGCCGCGCCGCAGCGAAGATCGATCGCATCGGCTTCGATTCTTCGACGAATAGACTCTCGTAAATTGACGGATTAGAATTAATTACATAAACAAGAGATAAAAGAGAGCCTATTAATAACTGGTTATCGATTTCGCGGTGAAGTGGCGCAGATAATTCTATTTCTGTCAATCTGTCGAAGTTATTAGAGCGCAAAGTTTGCAAAGTTGATTAAAATTACACGCGATCACAATAGCAAGGACACGAGGATTCGTATACAAGATCGTTCGGATATTTGCATATTTGCCTTCCGACGAAGATGTTCGATCGTGTGCGACAGTAAAATAAGGTAAGCTCATTACGCTGTTACGCGCTGTAATAAAATACAAATATTTAATAAGATATCAATGACACTTTTTCTACAAAGAGAATGTGATCGATTTCTCGAGCGATCGTTCTACATGCAGTTGCTAGTGACACTTCACATTGTTTTTTTTTTTTTCCAGAGAACATAGCAATTCAATCTACTTCGATCGCGCTCCGACTCCACCAAACAAAATTAAACTAAACATTTTTTACTACAGAATTTAATGAAAATCCTGATGATAATAATAATAATAATAATAATAATAATAATAATAATAAAAAACATTGCGCGTCGAACTCGTGTATCAATCGTATCGATTATCGGTAACCGAAGCATCACTTATTGCGTCGAGAGAAATTGCTGTGAAAGAGAATCCCAGGCGCTGCGAGTGTGTCTATCTTATTTAATCATAAAACAAATCCTTGGAAAGGCAAAGAAGATGAAACGACGAGGGAGATGAGGCATAAATGTTTCAACACACACACACACGCACATACACACACATACGTTGGAGCTGTACGGTTAAGGCTGTATATTCAAGATTTATAAATCACGGCGGATGTTTGTTAACGGCGTATGTATAAGTTTTCGCCCGATTTATCGCTCCCGCCGTCGGCAGCTTGTTCCGCGGAACTTGATCGCTTCCGAGAAACTTTCATAGAGCCCTACGCTCGCGCTCATTCGATATAGAGGATATATAGAGCGAGCGTAATCGGAAATAAATGTTTGCACAGCCTATGCGCAACCAGTGTCGTTACAATGCAAACAGCAGCACATGTGCGCAAACATTGTGCGCGATAGGCCAATAAAAATGTCAACGCAATCGACAGTTTTTCCCTTTCGCGCGCGCGATATATCGACGCGATCACACGTTGTTTTTTCTCGGCTCGTTTCTCTGATTTTCGTCGCAAACAAGCGCGCGCGGAAAGAAAAAAAGAAAACAAATCGCAAAAATAATACGCACAGACCGGGAGTCGACAATCGACTTGATACGCTTAACAACAAACAAAATTGCGTAATGCGAATTATTTGATGTAATTATTCAATTCAATTACATAACATTTGCGATATGTAAATTACGTTCAAACAGATTTATTTATTTCCACTGTGTGCGATAATCGATTCAATGAAATTCACAAATCGCACACATTAGCCGGAGCAATAATAAATAATGTGAAAAACCTTACGACTTTGTCATCCAATTAAAAATGCTAATAAACAATTTGCGAGGATGCAGAGTGAATGTGTGTGTGCTACTCAAAGCTCGCGCAGAGAAAGAGAAAGAGAAAGAGAGAGAGAGAGATCTGCTGTACGGAGTATTTTCTGAGAAACGTGCAATTTTGCAAACGACTAGGGCGCGGAGGTAATGAGATAAATTTCCAGCGTTAGCTGGAAACAATTGTCCCTTGGAGAGTCCCTCCTCGACTACCATTAAACGCTCGCGCGCGCGTACATACGGCGAATGATTTAAATGTTCGCGCCTGGGTATCTGGGTTATACTCTCGCGTGCCTGGAAGTGGATTTAATAAACTGCTGCTCGCGGTGCCATCCAGACGGAATCTATATATTTTCGTGGCAATCTCGCGAAATGGAGCGCGCCACGATGACGCCACGATGACGATGATTCGAGACGTTCGTCCATTTTCGCCACGCAATAAGTAAAAAACGTGGGTGAGCGCCGTAAATCTCATGAAAATTGAGTCTCTCAACGAGTGTTGCGAGAAACTACGTGCGGATCTTTCCGCAGTCTTACATCATCACAAGGTCTTTTTCTCTATTTAATATTGTCTGTAGCGAAGATACCAAATGTGTTTATCTCTCAAAGGAAGCGAAACTACTAAATACATCAAGCACTTTGGCCAGATGCGAGCAAAAAAACACAAGATATCCGTGTGTGTTTTTTATTGAATATAAAAGCAACTACAGACGTTTTTCAATCCCTTCGTTAGAAAAGTCGTAGAAAAGAATTAGTAATTAGAATTTTATTTCATTTTTAATATAATTTGATTTTTGTACACTGATGAAGATCCAAACGAAGAGAAACGTCCATAGTTTTTTTTTTGTGTGTGTTCAATAAAAAACACACATCTTGAGGTTTGGTTCGCATCCAAATATCTTGTTCTCATCATCTCACGAGCTTATCAATTACCAAATAAATCATAACTCGATAATTGGCGCTCTATAACGAGCGCGATGAACTCGCATTACGAAGTCGCGAGTTTTTGCGACGCAACTTGTTCGCGCGATTATTTATCGGCGAGCTCGGCGAGAGGAAAAAAAAATCGAGAGACAATATCGTGTATAAAGCAGAGATTCTTATAAATTATGCATCGATCCTGAATGAATCACGCCGATTAAGAGAAGAGTTGTTCGCGCGCGAGAGAGTGACAAACGCGATATCGTTTCGCCACCTGTTCGTGCAATATAATCCTCGTGCGATCTCTCGTGCGCGGGGACTGGATCGTCTGGCGTTTCGGGTTTTGATCGAAAGCGGCTCCGCTTCATTAATTACCGACCGTGCCCAATTTATCCTTAATCCGGGCGCGTCAATTAGTCTTCATTAAGCTGCCCGCGGCCAATGCGGCGCGTTATTGGTGTAACCGGCGCGCCGATCGCCGAAGTATGCGCGCGCGCGCGCGCGAGATAGGACGATCGATCACACGTGGCACTCGTGTGCCAGTTTGAGAAAGTAAGTCAATGTAAACCCGCCCGGAGTAAGGTTGCGTGGCTGATTCGTCGAAACTGCTCGGGAAAGACCTTCGTCGACGAAACGCGTCATCATCACGGTCAACTTCTCCAATTCACAAGTCCGAGAGAGAGAGAGAAAGAGAAAGAAGCTTCCGCGTCGGACATATCGCCGATCTAAAGAGCTCCGCGCGTTGACGGATTCATTGTTGAAAGAAACGTCTCTTCAAGTGCGACACCACGCTTTTCAAAGCCGCTTTTTAAATCTTCCGCGATAAAAAAAAAAAAAAAATGATCCAAGCGACTAAGATGTCGGAAAATCGCTGAGAGTGAATTTTGACGATTGCATATTTGTGCGCGAAAAATTTTACATACTTTTGCACAAGTATTGATCGATTCTTCGATTGTTCGAAGCAACTGAGCGGAAGTTCGTTGTGCGAGTTGTTTTACGCAAGAAAAAAAATCGACGGTTAATATTGTCTTTTAATTATAAAATAAAAAACAAAACGAAATAACAAACTGCGCTCTCACCTTTCGAGAGCTTGTCCACGGATTCGAAGCGTCCTTCGACCTTGTTCCGCAAGGAATCCAGAGCGAAGGGTGCCGTAAATCCATGATCCACGCTGCGGCTCTTGCTCCTGTAAAAATAAAGCAAACGTTTCGTCGTTAATTGACTTCGCTTGTAATTTTTGCACGTATATCCCGTTGCGCCGCGAATTCGATTAAATCGAAGCAGTGGAAGATCTGCCCTTCCCCCCCCCCCCAAAAAAAAAACTAGGATTGATAGAAACGGAACGAAAAGCGGAAATGAGTCGAGGATATGGTAGGTACTTTTTTCTCGAGCAAACTGTTTTTTTATTTTTATTTTAAACTCGAAATTCCTGTATGATTTTTCATTACGGTGAAATATCGACCGGTGCGCGATCATCGGGCAAACAAACTTCGAGATACTGCGTAATGAAAAACCATTTCGCGAAACGAATTTGCAGTTTTTATGCTTTTCACATAAAATATCGCATGCAGCTCCTATAGATGCAAGCTGCTATTCTCCGTTCGGAATAAAGCTTTGAAGAAAGCTGCTTGTCGACTTGTTCTTCTCGCGCGCGGAATTGCGTTGCGCGACGCGTAAACGCCAAAAGTTCGTCGCCTATATTTGTAAACGTTCGAGCGTGCGAGGCTCAATTGCGTTTTGACAACACACAACAAAACGCAATTTCACGACGCAACGAACCGTGTACCTCAACGTAGAGATCGCGCCGGTGTCTACGCGTGGCCGACGAAGATAAAGCTCGGCGCGAAATTTCTGGTGCGAATAAACTGGCGCAACGTGTGTGTCGTAAAAATAAAAAGCAACACAGAAAAAAGAAACATGAATGAAAAAGTCGATGAATGAACCGACGCGTTTTACGTATCGCAGCGCGATAGCTCATATTCGCGTCCGAAGCAACGCATTCCAGCAACCGCGTGTGCGGTTTTATCCGCCGTCATTTTTTTTTTTTTTTTTTTTTTGAAAACTCGCTGAACTTACCGTCGATGAAAAGAGAAGACGCTCTCGACAAATTTATCGAGAGTTTCGCGCCTCGAAACAGTTTAGAGAGATTGGTGCAGGGTTTTTTTAGGTTTCGATTTCTGCCACAATTAATTTTTCATATAAAAAGTGCAAAAGAAATTAAAGACGAAAGAGATAAATAAACAAGCGTATACCTGTAGTAAGACGCTGATAGGTTCTCCGTCGACTTCGAGGTGATGACATCCGCCTGGGACATTCGCCTGGACCTGGGATGCAACAAACAATCCAAAACAACTGGGGGTGAGAACATGCAAACTACCGTGCGCAAGAGCTTGAAGAAAAAAAAAACACAAAGTAATAAATCGAGATATAAATCAAAAAAATTAAAAGCCGCGTTTTTACGCGCTTGGAGAGTGACTGCCATCTCGGAAAAACACAACGCGTTTTTCGCACGGAATATTTAAAGTGCGTTTTAACCTCTCGCGGAATTTAATGAGCGACCTTGCACGCGCTTGACATTTTAATTTGCGATGCGCGATGTGTGGCGCGCGTCGCGCGATGTGTATTAAATCCAGCGTGTTTTTTTTTCTCGCGCGCGTTACTGTGTACAGAATCGGAACGATAATAAACAAGAATATAATTTTAATCCCACGTCACACACACACACACATGCACATATATGCTTGCAAAGCAAAGTTTCGCTTCCTCAAACATCGTAAACACACATTTTTCACCGAAACGTTTCAAAAACCGTTTTTCTTCTTACTCGGCGCAAAAACATACCGACGAGATGCGGCTTTTCTTTCACTCGGAAATCTCTCCAAGCGTGCGCGGGAATCGTCCGAAAATGGAAAATTCAAAAACAAGCGTAAAAAAAAACAAAAAAAAAACAAAAAGCGCTCGCTAACGAAAACTCGCAAAAGATCAAAGTTAACACGCGGAGTTAAACTGCGAAAATTCGAATAATCGAATAAGGAAAATGTCACTCAAATTGCAGCATTCCGTTGGATGCACATGCAACGTGCGTGGTGATGGTGGTGTATGATGTCGCAATTCGTTCGCCGGCCATCTCTCGCCTCTCTCTTTTGAATAAACCGCGTGTGTGTGTTCGCGGAAATATGCATTCGCGCGAAACGCGCATCTCGCCTCCCGATTGAACTCGATCCGGTCAATTTGAAGGTAGGAAAAGGTGGAGCTTTCTCGCCGCGTACGTGCAATATGCGCGCGCGTCGCGTCGTGTCGCTTCTTCCCGCGCTAATTGCGTTCGACGTTTTAATTCGATTACGCGCGGCGAGTTCGCTCCACCGACCAAAACAGTGTCTCTCTCAGTCGCGAGACAGGAGAGCCGGTTAAGCGATTTTCTTCATCTCTTTGTCGCGAATTCGAGAGAAAGAGAGAGAGAAATACCTTCGGCAAAGTGTTCTCGAAAATAAAAAAAGAACTCTGAACAAAAGAATAAATAGTAAAAATTCACAAAGCCTCTAATACGTACAGCCTTTTCTCTCGAGAAAAATAACGTTTGATTATACAAAAAGCTCGAGAAGTGCAACGTTCGAACGGAGAATCGAATAATCCGCGGCGAAGAATTAAATGATGAAAATTGGATTCTCTCGCGCGGCAAATTCGCGCTCGCTGAAGGTTTTTAGGGAAGAAAGCTTCCAGGAAATTGCGATCGTATCAGCGCGCTCGCCGTAACGCAATATATGCGTATTGTTGCGGTTTCTCGGTAGCACGGAGAAGGAACGCGAACGTGTGTCGTAAAAGATCGCGCGCGTGTATGCGGAAAAAAAAGTACGAGGAAAAAAAAACAAACGTTTTACATTTCGAAAGGTGTATAAATGTCGGTAACATTTGGTGCGTGGGTCTGAAATATAGACGCGAGAAACGACGGGAGAATGAACGACGATGCGCAGCGCGCGTGCGCGCGCGCGACTGCACTTTCGAACGTGGACTTTATTTCAATCGCGAAACTCTTGCGGCTTTAACGACTCGCTCGAAGCCGCAATTTCGCCGGAAATTCGGCGAAATAAATTGCGTTATGGCGCGGCGTCGCTTATAGATCACAAGAGTCGCCCCGCGCCGATAATCATCGGAACGATATGAAAGCAAACGCGAAATTAATGTATTAACGCGCGCGACACATTTCGAGAGCCGCAAGCTGCCCGAATAGCTGCGGAAATAAATTATCGAACGTTATTTAATTAGGCGGGAGCGCACCTGCCGAATTTCGCCGGATCGGATAAACATAGGGCGGCGCAGGTATAAATACGACTCCTGGCACGCACACACACACAATTTCGAACGGCTACTGTTTACGCCCACGCCCCGCGTTTTCGCGGCTCGTTATTACTTTGCCAAAAAGACAAAATATTTGCGTAACAACTTCGCGAGATAGTCACGTGTGCTATTTTGTGCGCGAGATAAAAGCGCCCGAGACGCGTTTCCTAAACTGAGATCACATCGAGCGACATTGTGACGCTTACATAAGTTAGAAAATCTACGTGCGCGAGCCACGCGATAATTAAATCAAGTTTACATTTGTAAATTCTCGGTCGTCGTCCAAAACGCGACAAATTCGCGCGCGCGGGCGCGGGCGCCTAGCCAGTCCGCCGGACAAGTCTAAAACAACAACCGACCTTTTCACGATCAATAATATCGTCAGTATCAACAAATATATTTGTTGAAATTGACAGAATTATTAATCGTACAAAGTCCATATTATGTTTCCGATTTATTGTTTGTGACTCTCCGTCCACAACGGTGTTGCAACAATTTTTGACAATATTCTCGCGATGTCAAAAATAAATATTGACGATATTATATTTAACCGTAAAGCTCCGCATTATAAGAGCACGATAAGTCAAGTGCACATCACAAATATTTGCACGCAATGACATATCGAGAAATTTCGATGACGTATCTTCGAGAACGAAAAAATCTCGCTACGAGCAAAAGCCGCGATCGGCGACAATAAATAAGACGACAATAAAGAGATTAAATTGGACGCGACTATATATATATATATATATACGCGCGTTAACTGTATATATTATTTATAACATTTATTATAACAAACACCTATAATTAAACCACCTCCACTGGAGCGCGCTACGTCACTCGGTTTTTTTTTTTTTTTTTTTCAATTTGTTTTGTCCTACTTTTATTACTTTCATCGTCGCGGTGTAACGGCGCCTGAAAATAGGCAGCTGCAAACAGCTGGGCGCAGCGTGGGTGACGGAGACGTCGGTCCCGTAGGCGTTTATTTTATCGCAATTCCCTTCCCCGCTCTCAGCTCTATGGAGTTTTATTCATACAGTTTTTAATCAACTTTCTTTCTCTCCCTCTCCCTCTCTCTCTCTCTCTCTCTCTCTCTCTGCGCCATAAATCTCTCGGCTTAAACGTTAATTAATACTCTTTGTAAACATTAATTACACGCAGTATCCCACGTGCAAATAATAATGCTAATGGTAACAAACGGCAAACATAATGTAAACAATTATACGCTACGTATTCAATTAGACTAATTGCATAACTAGCACAATATGCGGCGACTAGTGTGTAACTGTTATGGTGTACGTGTCTCTAACTCTGGTAACGAGGAAGATGTGCAGGAGCGTTTTCGACTCACCTCTGTTTTGACAGTCGACCGTCGCGTAGCAGTGATTTTTCACGCTCCAATTACTAGATTATTAAAAAACTTGACACAAATATATACATATATGTATCAATCCGAGAATAGTCATCCTGGATGGTGTTTTTTACAATCCCCAACGTTGAATGAAAATGAAGCTCACGCGTCATAGCTCCTTGTCTTTCTTTTGTCTGTTTTTATTTTCTTTGTTTCTCCGTACTTTTTCTCAAAAATATTAATTAGTCGTATATCAATAATGCAGATATCAATCAATTACAGAACAATAAATTTACAATATGTGATGAATATGATTTTTAACTGAGGTGTAAGCAAAAACACTTCAGGTACATCGCAAAAAATAGGATAACTATTCTCGAATCAATCATATATATTTTACATGTAAAAACCGTGGGCGCGTAAATCTCACGAAAATTAAGTCTCTACGTGTTCGCGAGAACTACCTTCGATTCTTTTCGCAGTCTTACGCGTCACAAGGTTTTTTTTTCTCTATTTGATACTTTCGAGTCTGCAGTGAGAATCACGGCAAACGTATAAATCTCTCAAAAGAATAAAACTCGACAAATATATATCTATATATATATAAGTTTCATACTTAATGACTCAATCGACAATGCCACGTCTACGCTTATTCGAAAAATTAACAATAGCAAACTTCAATGCGAAGCCTTTGAGAAAAAAAATACAATACAGGTGTTTACGAGTTCGCAAGGAGAATTCTCAAGGAATTAAACTCCTCTCCGTCCGTCTCTTGCCGTATATATTCTCGTTCGCTTGTCAATTCGATCCAAAACGGTTACGTCGACGTGTGCGGTAATTCGTTACCGCACACTTAGGCGCAACGGAGAGACACAGGTATACGTGCGCAATTTCTCCGAGGCATTGGCGTACGCGGGCGAGCGCGCGCGCGTTCTGCGTGACCGAAATCACGCGCGAGAAAAAGAGAGAAGTCGCGCTTCTTCGTTACATACGCGCAAGGGGAATTAGAATCGCGCGCGTGTCGATTTCCATAGAGAGAAAGGTAACACACACATCGGGGAAAGAGGGGGGGGGAGTCATTTCGACATTTCCTGCGCGCGTTCCTCGGTATTCGTCGGTGTCATTACCCGGATGAGAGTTTCACGCGACGGAATATCTGGACGGCGCGCGCGCGCGCAATAACGGGAATCTTTTACTCTCGGTCGTGCACCTTATTCCGCGCGACGAAATCTTCAAAAAGAAACAACTCGTTCGTCGGAACGTTAATTGAACGACCGCTTAAACCAGAATCGCCGGAATTATTTCTCAACAATTCCAGGTGCAATCCCGCGTGTTTTTTTCGAGATGGCGGATGCGCGCGACGCAGGGAGAGAGGAAAGCGCGCGCGGAGGATTGAGAAACAGATCTCGCGGTTGTATAACGATCGCGAAGCCCGAACGGAAATTCCTGAATTATTGCCTCTCTCTCTCTCTCTCTCTTGGGAGAAAATAAATCTCAAGTGACGATGATCGAAATAGATTTTCTTTGATCACGTTGCGGAAATTGAACAAATCATATAATATATCATAGCCGTTTCGCTTCCTGGGACCACCCACCATGTGCGTGCAAAATGCAACTGGTGCAGCGACTGTGGTTTCGCTCAGCCGAGCGTTCGAAACAAATACGTTGTTATGCGTTCCGGAGATTTTACGCGCGAATTGACTTTATTTTCCTTCCATATTTCATAAAAGTCGCGTCGCGCGCGTCCGCCAAATTGGTACCTCGTGCCAAGAGCGACGTGTGTCGATCCTTTCCGCGGCACATCGCGCCGCTTAACGTCTCTTCATCCGATCTGGAATCGAGAGAGAGAGAGAGAGAGAGAGAGAGACTTTGTTTGTTCCGCGCAAATTCACAGACAATCGCAAGAAATCTCTCGTCATTCCAAATACGCGCGTTGTTATCTTCCGAGAATCCGGGAAGAAGTTCCTCGGGCAGATTTACGGGCAATAAACAATATATTCCCGCGGACGATAATAACGTCGCGCGCCGATCGACGCGATAGATGCGATAACGACGCTATTATAACCGAGTGTAACCGAGTGTGCTTCTTTTTTTTTTTTTTTTTTTTTTTTTTTTGCGACCGGTGTGTGTATATTTGTATCGTCGGTTGCGCATATTTCACAAGCTTTCCGAAACCATTTGCGTCATCACTACACGTCGCTACTACGTTTCGTCATTACGTCGCATAGAAACACAACGCGTTTCTAATCTCGCTTTAAAAAAAAACCGATTTAAGTGATTCACGTTTCGATGACGGATAAAAGAATCGCGGCGATGGAAAAGCCGTTGCGAGGCACCTGCGAGAGAGAGACTCGACTCGTCATCGTCTCGACGATCGAGATATGTATACACGCGAAGAAAACCCCGAGAATTAAAAACGAAGACCAAAGATTCCTCCTCCCCCTTCCGAGGATCTTCATTAACGAGACGGCAAAGCAAACACGACCGGAGCATCGGTCGTTTCCATCAGGCAACGGGAGGATGTTCTCTTCCCCTTTTGTTGTCGGATTCGTTTAACGATCGTTTCGAAACCGCAAGGATGAAA